>CAXARK010000674.1:0-14624 GCA_963971205.1 Aethes cnicana
CCATGAACTTGCATACCTGATCACCATAATAGTACTTTTATGTAACTGCCACATACTAACAATCCTTAAAATACGACTGAGGTTTTATAAAATGAGCCGTCAGGCAGATAGGAAATTGGCTTTGAAAGAACTTGCTGTCATAACTAATGTCAATACTACCGGACTCTCAGAGGATTTATGATATGAGTGTACGTAAACAGTATTAACGTTTTGTCTGCCCCACTACAGCTTAAAGGGCAAAACCTAAACAGGTAGTTTGAGAAGAGCACCCAACTCTTCTCTTACCCAGCTGTCTGTGTGATTTTTATTGGGCTGGGTTAAATAGACCTGCAGCGGGCCCAATTTAACTTCCGTCCCCTGTTTTCCAAGTGTACCATACAAAATTGAGGCCTCACAATGTAAATATTTTGAATTAACTGACTATGAATAATGGATTCACATAAACAATAATAATGACAGCACCATTGGTAAATTCCTTTCTGACGTGTAAAAGTGTAACTATGTGGCCAATTTGCTGAATAAATTATTGATTGATTGACCAACCTGAGCCGACACACATTCTCTCCTAAAAGCCTCGTGCTGCAGAAGCTCCAGGAAATGCAAGCACATCGGGTATTTGAGGTAGCGAGCGTACTCCGGTTCCCGCCAATACTGGAGGTACCGGATGTAGTTGATAAACGTCTGCTCTTTGAAGTAGCCGCGTTGAGCTAAAACTGAGAAAATAATATACAATTTACAAATCGGTAACAGACACTAAAACCTTATGAGAGCTAGATTATTTTTACAGATGATTTTATTATTTGATTTTCATTACACAATCACTCCAGTTACTAGTAAATTTATTAATGATGTTATTTACTGCAACAATACTAAATAGCATCTGTATTTCAATACGAGTAAACAAAGTTTCAACTCAAGTAAACATAACCTCAAACGCACTTACAATGAATGTAATTAGGATTGGCTAAGCATTGCACGAACTCTAGCTCCACTTGAAACCGTATCCTGTTCTGCTCCTCCGTCTCGGGCATTCCTGAAAACAACAAAATATTCAGAACCTCTCAAAGTGGGATCAAATTCATCATCAGAATTAAGTGAACGAATTTTAGCGAATAACACGGTGAAATTATGAAACCCACCTTTTCCAGTCATCATTTTGGATGTAAAATTAACTGATACAGAATATTCCAATAAAACTATTAAATATTTTCATTTCAGTTTCATCACTGTAAACTCCAACTTCACCACCATTTCACCACCTTCACATATCTTCTAATCTGTGCTTCACTGTCAAGCATCTGTCAAATCAATGAGGGTGCGTTCCGAATCGCGCTCACAGCGCTTTGAGCGCATTTCGGGACACTTTGTGAGCGTGCTCACAACGCTCAGGAAATTGATGACGTCGTGAAAGTGTATTTGTTTGTCCTTCCTTCACGTTTCGAGAACAAGACAACGACATATGATACTTTTTATCCCGCAATATTTCCCCGCCGCGGGACCGAGTTTTCTACGGGCCAACCCATTTTTTCAATACTTATATATATATCTATATATATATAAAACAAGAAACTGACTGACTGACTGATCGATCAACGCAGAGCCGAAATTACTAGTCGTACAGAGCTAAAATTTGGCATGCAGGTTCCTTAGGGAACGTAGGGGAGCACTAAGAGAGGATTTTTGGAAATTCGGCCTTTAAGGGGGTAAAAAGGGGGTTGAAAATTTGTATGAAACTTCTAAACCACTAGAGCTATAAACATGAAATTTGGCAAAAAGGTTTCTTTCACAACGTGTGTAAGCACTAAGAAAGGATTTTTGGAAATCCTCCCCCCCCCCCCCGAGGGGGTACAACGGGGATTGAAAGTTTGTATGAAACTTCTCAACCGCTAAGCTTAAAAACGTGAAACTTAGCAGGGAGGTTCCTTTTATAAGGGGTAAAAACGGGGTTGAAATTTTGTATGTAATTTCTAAACCGCTAGACCTTGAAACATGAAATTTGGCAAAAAGGTTTCTTTTATGACGTATGTGAGCACTAAGAAAGGATCTTTGGAAATTCCCTTCCCCCTTAAGGGTGTGAAATGGGGGTTGAAAGATTATATGATGAAACTTCTAAAAAGCTAGGCTTAAAAACATACAACTTGGCAGGGAGGTTCCTTTTATAACATAAGTGAGCGTTAATAAAGGTTTTTGGAAATTCCCCCCTTAAGAGGGTACAACGGGGGTTGAAAGTTTGTATGTAACTTCTAAAACCGGCTACATATATATAACTAGCTTCTGCCCGCGACTTGGTCCGCGTGGAATTTGTTAATAGCCTTCCCGCGAGAACTATGCATTTTCTCGGGATAAAAAGTAGCCTATATGTTGACCAGTGTTATAAACTATCCCCATACCAAATTTTGTTTCAATCCGTCCAGTAGTTTTCGAGTTAAATCCGGACATACATACATACAGTATTTTTTTCTAAAAATCGTTATTTTGTGTTCAGTATCGTTCATATAGTCCCTTTGATTTGATAGTTTCTTTTAATTTTCAATTATCAGCCGCGACTTCTTCTACAGAATTATTATTTATTATATGTATAGATTTTTCCTTTTTTTTCATTTCATTAATCTCCTAAGAATAAATAGTTTAGTGCCAAAATTTATTATTTAGGTAATAGCAGACTGGTTTAAAGAATGTTTTAGTGAACTCATCAATCATTTCCTTTTTACACCATTTTTCCCGTTCCCGTGGGAATATCGGGAAATCCTTTCATAGTGCTCCCCTACGCTCCCCAAGGAACCTGTATGCCAAATTTCATCTCTCTACGATGATCCCCGCGACTTCGTACGCGCCTAAACATTAAAATGTAAAAATCCCTTTTTTTCCCGTTCCCGTGGGAATTTCGGGAAATCCTTTCTTAGTGCTCCCCTACGCTCCCCAAGGAACCTGCATGCCAAATTTCAGCTCTCTACGACCAGTAGTTTCGGCTCTGCGTTGATATGTCAGTCAGTCAGTCAGTTTCTTCTTTTATATATTTAGATAGAAGATAGATAGATAGCTGTTTCCCGCGACTTCTTACGCGCCTAAACATTAAAATGTAAAAATCCTATTTTTCCCGTTCCCGTGGGAATATCGGGAAATCCTTTCTTAGTGCTCCCCTACGCTCCCCAAGGAACCTGCATGCCAAATTTCATCTCTCTACGATGATCCCCGCGACTTCATACGCGCCTAAACATTAAAATGTAAAAATCCCTTTTTTTCCCGTTCCCGTGGGAATTTCGGGAAATCCTTTCTTAGTGCTCCCCTACGCTCCCCAAGGAACCTGCATGCGAAATTTCAGTTCTCTACGACTAGTAGTTTCGGCTCTGCGTTGATATGTCAGTCAGTCAGTCAGTTTCTTCTTTTATATATTTAGATAGAAGATAGATAGATAGCTGTTTCCCGCGACTTCGTACGCGCCTAAACATTAAAATGTAAAAATCCCATTTTTCCCGTTCCCGTGGGAATATCGGGAAATCCTTTCTTAGTGCTCCCCTACGCTCCCCAAGGAACCTGTATGCCAAATTTCATCTCTCTACGATGATCCCCGCGACTACGTACGCGTCTTAAAATGTAATAAACCCATTTTATCCCGTTCCCGTAGGAATTTCGGGAAGTCCTTTCTTAGTGCTCCCCTACGCTCCCCAAGGAACCTGCATGCCAAATTTCAGCTCTCTACGATGATCCCCGCGACTACGTACGCGCCTTAAAATGTAAAAAAAAAACATTTTTCCCGTTCCCGTGTGAATTTCGGGAAGTCCTTTCTTAGTCCTCCCCAACGCTCTCCAAGGAACCTGCATGCCAAATTTCAGCTCTCTACGACCAGTAGTTTCGGCTCTACGTTGATATGTCAGTCAGTCAGTCAGTCAGTCAGTCAATCAGTCAGTCAGTCAGTCAGTCAGTCAGTCAGTCAGTTTCTTCTTTTATATATTTAGATAGATAGATAGCTGTTTCCCGTGACTTCGTACGCGCCTAAACATTAAAATGTAAAAATCCCATTTTTCCCGTTCCCGTGGGAATATCGGGAAATCCTTTCATAGTGCTCCCCTGCGCTCCCCAAGGAACCTGCATGCGAAATTTCATCTCTCTACGATGGTCCCCGCGACTACGTACGCGCCTTAAAATGTAATAAACCCATTTTTTCCCGTTCCCGTAGGAATTTCGGGAAGTCCTTTCTTAGTACTCCCCTACGCTCCCCAAGGAACCTGCATGCCAAATTTCAGCTCTCTACGATGATCCCCGCGACTACGTACGCGTCTTAAAATGTAATAAACCCATTTTATCCCGTTCCCGTAGGAATTTCGGGAAGTCCTTTCTTAGTGCTCCCCTACGCTCCCCAAGGAACCTGCATGCCAAATTTCAGCTCTCTACGATGATCCCCGCGACTACGTACGCGCCTTAAAGTGTAAAAAAAACATTTTTTCCCGTTCCCGTAGGAATTTCGGGAAGTCCTTTCTTAGTCCTCCCCTACGCTCCCCAAGGAACCTGCATACCAAATTTCAGCTCTCTACGACCAGTAGTTTCGGCTCTACGTTGATATGTCAGTCAGTCAGTCAGTCAGTCAATCAGTCAGTCAGTCAGTCAGTCAGTCAGTTTCTTCTTTTATATATTTACATAGATAGATAGCTGTTTCCCGTGACTTCGTACGCGCCTAAACATTAAAATGTAAAAATCCCATTTTTCCCGTTCCCGTGGGAATATCGGGAAATCCTTTCATAGTGCTCCCCTGCGCTCCCCAAGGAACCTGCATGCCAAATTTTATCTCTCTACGATGATCCCCGCGACTACGTACGCGCCTTAAAATGTAATAAACCCATTTTTTCCCGTTCCCGTAGGAATTTCGGGAAGTCCTTTCTTAGTACTCCCCTACGCTCCCCAAGGAACCTGCATGCCAAATTTCAGCTCTCTACGATGATCCCCGCGACTACGTACGCGCCTTAAAATGTAAAAAAAAAACATTTTTTCCCGTTCCCGTGGGAATTTCGGGAAGTCCTTTCTTAGTGCTCTCCTACGCTCCCTAAGGAACCTGCATGCCAAATTTCAGATCTCTACGACGTCTCCCGCGACTTCGTACGCGCTTAAACATTAAAATGTAAAAATCCCTTTTTTTCCCGTTCCCGTGGGAATTTTGCAAAATCCTTTCTTAGCGGATGCCTACGTCATAACATCTACCTGCATGCCAAATTTCAGCCCGATCCGTCCAGTGGTTTGGGCTGTGCGTTGATCGATCACTATATCAGTCAGTCAGTCACCTTTGAGTTTTATATATTTAGAAAGTTCGGTTTACGATTGGAACAACGGGTTCAGTGTTTATCCCGTAAGAACGCTTAGATCCCCCGGGAACGCTATAACCGAATTCCACGCGGACGAAGTCGCGGCCAAAAGCTAGTCATCTATATAATATAGTATCATTGGGTCACAGATCGGGTACGCAAATTCGATGTAGGTAAAATGTAGACTTAATAGTAGGTAAAATCACCTAGTGAGGTTAATACATAAACTCACTGAACCCTCTTTAGAATTACTCAAGCAGGAAAGGAAATACAATTATATAATTATTCATACTCATATCTATCAACCGTATATTTTCCCTATGAAGCAACTAGTCGCTAGTCGTACTTAGCCGAGTGCCACCAACACGCTTCTGTATTCATATTTTAATTCCAGAAATGCCCCGGCATAGATATGTGAATCCGAATAATTTATTTGACGACGACGATCTCAATGATGCTCTCAGAAGTAATTACAGGAGGCGAAACTCCTCTGGGGGACCTATAGCTATTTTAGAGAGACAGAGACAGCTAATGTTGAAAAGGCAACAAGAGATTGAGCAGCAGACTTTGGTCTCCACTACACGCAGCTTACAGCTGCTCCGGGACTCAGAAGACATCGGTATTGCTGCGGCAAAGGAGTTGGTACGTCAGCATGAAGCTCTCGACAACACCAACCGACATCTCGATGCGATTGATAACAAACTTCGGAGCACGCAGAAACATATAAATGGAATACAATCAGTTTTCTATGGCATAAAAAGTTATATATCTGGCAATGCTAAGCAGAACTCCACCCGTAAGCAGACGTCCTTGAACCACAAAGGCCCTGAAAAAAAATGTAATACGATGAAGTGTGGTTTAGATAGTTTCTTGAATGTGTTTGAAAAAAAAGGAAAAGCATATGATTTACATCCGTCAACATATCTACTAGGGAATACCGACACAGTGGAAGAACTGACTATAGATGGCCAACAAGTGCATGATTTGATCTTGATTTGATAGACCAAAATTTGGGTGAAATGGTTCAAGCCATCACAAGACTTAAATTATTCGGAATCTCTCTCGGAAATGAAATCGACCAACAAATTAAACTTGTGGATACTATCCAAGACAAAGTAGATAAAGCTGACATTAAAGTTTACATGCAAGATAAAGAAATGAGAAAAATAATTGGTAAATAGTGCGTTGACTTGTGTTCTTAAGTGCTAGTCTACACTCTACCCTGTTCTCGTGTACCCTGTATGTATACTCTATCCACCATGTTTTTTCTTCCCAATCAAAATATATTTTCTTTGGAGCATAGCGAGTCGTGATGGTGAAAAGCTAAAAAAAGTATTAATTGATATAATACAAAGACTACAGAAAGTCATCTTGAATTTCTTTCATCATCATCGTCATCGTCATCGTCATCATCATCATCATCATCATCATCATCATCATCATCATCATCATCATAATCGAAATAATACATATTAATATTGTAGCGGGCAGACTAAGTAAAAACACGTTTACAATTAAATATTCTTATTAGAAAAAACAAAATGGCCACAACTAGCTTTCGTAATATTTTCGCTTCCTACCATATTAATATTAAAATGCGAAAGTAACACTATCTGTATGTCTGTTACCTATCCACGCTTCAACCGCTGGACCGATTTGGATGAAATTTGGTATGGAGAAAGTTGCGGTCCCGGGATACCTAGATACCTAATTCCTTTGAATTAGGCTACTTTTTAGGCCCGAAAAAAGCATAGTTTCCGTGGGAACGCGATAACCGAATCCCGGACGCAGGCGAAGTCGCGGGCAGAAGCTAGTCTATTATAAATTATAATGAATTTTCTATCAACCTTCAACCTGTATACGCAATGCTTTATTCAAGAGTGAATGAAGTCAACGGGATTGTACTTTATCTGTGACGGGGGCGGATCTACAACTGTCAAACTGACGTTTGTATACGTAAGATTTGTGCAAGGTGCTTGTGAAAGGAAATCGAACTAATTACTCATCAGTGTTCTCGTTTGTTTTGCAATAAATTATCTGTTCTCGTCATTGCGCGTGATTCTTTGTTTGATTGGTTTTTATTACGGAGATTAATATTCGGCGGATAAATTTCCAGACATGGCTGGACACAAATACGTAAATCCGAACAGTTTGTTCGAGGACGACGATGTCGACGACGACACTTTCGTGAACAGCTATCGGAATCGGAATGTGCCTGCGTCGCGGCCAGCTACCTCTTATGGGGGCCACATCGGGGACTTGGAGAGACAGCGTCAGGTGATGTTGGAGCGACAACGTGAGATCGAGCAACGCACGCTGGACTCGTCAGCGCGCAGCGTGCAGCTCCTGCGGGACTCGGAGAACATCGGCATCGCCACGGCCGAAGAGCTGGCGCGCCAGCGCGACGCGCTCGACAACACCAACCGCCGCCTCGACGAGATCAACACCAACCTCAACTACAGCCAAAAACACCTCAACGGCATCAAGTCGGTCTTCTACGGACTCAAAAACTACATATCCGGCAAATCTGACCAGCCACGCAGCCAGGCGTCACCCAATCCCCAGAACGCTAAAGATCGACCGAGTGGAAGTAGACTAAACGATACATTAGACAACTTGGGGCAAATGTCAGGGAGCATAGATAACTTTGAATCCCACCCCTCCACACGTTTGCGAGGGATGAATGAGCAGACTATGGCAGGTCCAGTTACAGACAGTCAACGTGTGAATAAGATGCTAGACGACAACCTAGATGAGATGGTCCAGGCCATTACAAGACTCAAAGGTCTGGGAGCAGCACTTGGTGATGAAATTGAACAACAGAATGAACTCATAGATACCATCCAAGACAAAGTAGAAGGAGCAGACATTAAAATTGGCAAGCAGAATAAACAAATGAATAAACTATTAGGAAAATAGTGCACATTTAACTTGAAATTTAAAGAATATTGCAATGAACATTGGAAGGAGGCAAGTTAACCTGCAAAGTGGTATGGATAATGATAAAGCAATAAACGTTCCCAGAATCAAGAACATAATTGTGATTCTTAGATAAAACTAGACTGTATTTGTAAAGGTGTTTTACTGTATCCTATTTTGATTTTATATATGGCTTAAGTATAAATTGCCTTAATTACATAAAAATAGGCATGAACAGTATGTATAGATTAGCTTCTTTATTGTTGTTTAGTTTTTTTTTATTAAATACATATATTTAGAACAGATTGGGCAATTTCAATTTATTTCAAATATTTTGTGGGATTTATATTCATTGTTTTTTTTATTAGATAAATTTAGAGAAAAATTTTATATTTCTGTTAACACAATTTTAAAGATATCATATAAAGTTACAAATGCACTTGGAATGGTAATAAATGTATAATGTGTTTTGTAATGATTATAACATTTATATTATAACTCATGCATGATGTTGAAAAATATGCTTATTATATTTTTTTTATCAAACTGATAAAACTACCAAAAACCATGATAAGCTTTTATTCAACATGGACCCATCATTATTTTGTATGCATTAATGTGGCATTAATTAAACTTTATCTAAACATGTTTTTGATGTAAATTTACGAGTATATAAAAAACTGGTGTGCAATTAGGAAAAAATTACATCTTTATTCTCGTTTTCATTACATTGGTGGTATTGAATATAACCATTTAAAATCAATTAGTCCAAACAGTACCTATTGTGAGTTATACATGTCCATATTAGTAAACTTGATCGAAGAACACATCATCAACTACTGTTTCAAGAATCATATCATTGGCATCCACATCATGCGCTTTGATATGCTTTTGTAGAACTCTTTTGTTTGCCAGAGTCTTGCCGCAAATATTACAAGTGACTTCTTTTTTGAAATGAGAATCGCGATGGATCTTTAAGCCAGAGGCAGTAGCAAACCCTTTATAGCAAATATTGCATTTATGTGGCCGCTCTGTTCTATGTGTGTGGGCAATATGCACCATCAAAGAATGTTTTGTAGGGAAGCTCCTTTCGCAGCCTATATTTTCACATTTGAATGGTCGTGGTCTGTCTTGCCCAGTGTGGATAACACTGTGTGCTCGCAAGTATGATGCTCTCGTGTATGTTTTATGACAATGAGCACAAGGAAATTTCTTATCTCCATTATGGCTTCTAATATGCATCATCAAGGTTGATTTAGCTGTGAAAGTCTTTCCACAAGTAACACATACAAACAGGTTGCGGTTGTTTGAGTGAGCCACACGAAAATGCTCCTTCAAGGATTGCCTTTTCTTGTAAGTTTTATTACAGAATCCGCATTTAAATTTAGCAGTATCTTGGTGTGAAATTGAGTGCTGTCTCAGCCCATTTGGGGTATGGAAGCTTTTGCCACATTTTGTACAAAGATATCTCCGGATATTACTGTGTTTTGCCATATGATACTTTAATCCATAAACTGTAGTAAATGATTTGGGGCACACTGTACAGGCATATTTTTTCTCTCCTTCCTTCTTAGGGAGCTGTGTGGATGTTATCTCAGTAACAGGAGGCAAAGGTGTCACTTCTTTATTAACTGAGAGGTTTGTTGTGCTTGTATCAAAGTCTACTAAGGTGGGTTGATTACTAAACAAAGGAACATCATATTCATGGTCCTGGTATACCACATTTATATCAATATAATCTATATCAGACCGCTGCAAGTTAGAAGGTGGGTTTTGTATAAATATCTGGGATAAAGTTGCATTTGCCTTCAGGCAATTCAATTTAAAATTGTAAGAGACTAAAGCAGTTGAGACACATGATGCGCACATCCCACTTGGCCAGTTCTCCTCGTCATTATTCTGCAAGAGATAAAAATACATTATTCATCTCTACTCATAGAAGTTTGGAAAAATCTATCACAAAGTAACTTACCTCCAAGCAGTTCAGGAATACTAAAATATCTATGAGTTTGATTTTGGTCATCTCATGTTCAATCAAATCTTGTACGTTTAAAAGCATTTCTGCCTCTGACTCGTCGAGGCATATTCGACAGATGTTTTTGGTGATGGGCAGAATCAAACTTGTGAACTCCATGGCATGGACGTGAATTTATCGATTGCTTATTTGGCCGTATCGTTCTTCAATATCTTCTTGCTCATACTATTTATACATAAATTATTCATAATCAGGAATTAACAAAATAACATTCATATAACCAGTTAAAAAAGAGAAGTCTGGAAGAAGGGAAAGAAATGCGTCGTCCTTTCTCATCAAAACGTAAATAGGTTAATATCATTCGTTCCAAAAAAAAGCTTGCACTTCACTCATTCATTCACTTGACATTTCCGCCTTGTACGGTTTGAGCCGTAAAATTAAACGCTGTTTATTTTTTTCTCCGGTTCACACTTATCTTGCATCTCTTTCGCACTAACACTATCTCTCTCTCTTTAGAGTGACGTGCGTCGTGGGCAAGCTGGACTGCCTCGACTTTCTCTTCTTTTTCAAAATATTTTCATGAATTTGTCACTCAAATCAAGTGCTACTCACAAAGCCAAGCGAATTATTTGTTACCGAAGGTAAATTTACGTGATTGAAGCTTAAAAAAACAAGTTATAAAAGTTAACCTCAAAGTGTCGTGACAACACCTCATACTTGGGAGGATCTTGTTTAAATCAAATTATTTATCGTTATATAAGTCGATTTGGCTCCAAATTACGGATATGTTTTGGCCATAACGATTACGTGCAGTGCTTTTATTGGTGTTTGTCTTCACAGGTAGATAACGTGTTAAGTTCAGAATGAGTCGGTTTTTCGCGACTGGGACTGACTCCAGTGAGGAGAGCTCGAGCGAAGAGGACCAGGTAGTGCGCCCGGTAGCCCCCGTCTACACGGTAAGTTCACATTTAATAAATAACCTTATCTAAAACTAAAAAGAGTTGACACATCAGCATCTCTTTGATTAGTGTTGAACTGTAACATAATTGAACATGATTACCATTTATATCGATCCTTTGATCAATATTGATATTGGGAAGCAGAATATCCAATTGTATCAATTAAGCAAGGGAAAACAACCTATCTCTGATACTTCAAGTGGAAAGCAATATTTTTAAAATTCTATATGAAGCTATCTCCATAGCTATCTAAATAAATGTTTACAGTGAAAATTATTTGTACAAATTCATGTCTGTTTATATATGTTACCTGAAATATGGCATGTTGTTCTTGCAAATAGGGTTGCCAAATATTCATGTGCCTGGCCTGTAAAACTTTTGTCAGGCTTTTTGTAAGCACTTGTAGCGGACGGGGGAGTTATGTTTGTTTGGCCAAATATAGGGTGGAGTCCGGCTTTTTCATTATAAGAGATGACAACCCTACTTGGTTTATGAGAGCTAATTTAATAAATGCCTTTTTGTTTTTTTTCTGTAATCTGTTTTTGTTCATCTATTGACTAAAGACTATCTTTTTTTTATGATTTCAGTTTAGTGATGATGAGGAAGAAACCAAGCGCGTGGTGCGCTCTATGAAAGAGAAGCGGTATGAGGAATTGGAGGGCATCATCCACTCAATTCGCAATCACCGCAAAATTAAGGACTTCTCCTCTGCTCTGGCCTCCTTTGAGGATCTGCAGAAAGCGTACACTAAAGCCGCACCTATAGTAGCTAAAGAGGAGAATGGAGTAGCTCCCAGGTTTTTCATCAGGGCTCTAGTGGAACTCGACGACTGGGTCGTCGGAGCCTGGGCAGACAGAGACAGCAGAAAAACTTTGAACAAGGGCAACAGCAAAGCCCTAACATCTCTTAGGCAAAAATTGAGGAAGTATACAAAAGACTTTGAAGCTGAGATTGCCAAGTTCCGTGAAAACCCTGACTTGCCTGATGATGATGATGAGAGGAAAGGTAAAACATCTCTAATTATATAGAGGGTCTTTAGTAGACTAAATATTTCTGACGTTAACAATCTTTATAATCTTGTTGGTGAGTAGAATGATTCATGAAATCTAGAGATGGGCCGACTAGTCGACGATTAGTCGGGAAAGCGGGAATTCGGCATCATTTCTAGTCGGTGATTAGTCGGCGACTAGTCGACAAAAATTGTCCAATATTCGGCAGTTTATTGCCTATAGGGAATAGAAGTTAAACCATTTTTAAATGTATGAAATTTAGTACTATTATTAGGGTTTAATTTTTTTTTGTCGTGCAACCCGCGGCACAGAAAAAAAGTAAACAAAACTGGTCAAAAGTCAAAATATGAACGCATGATATAGCGGTAGGTAACAATTAGCGCGATGGACGAAGCGAAACGAACGTTTCGGATTTCACGCGAACTTAGCAAAATCCTACGATCGGCATTGCCGACTAGTCGGCGGATTAATCGGCAAATTGAAAACCGATTAGTCGGCCGACTGGCCAGTCGGCAAAATCCGTTGTCGGCCCATCTCTAATAAAATCAATATTTATTTCAGACTCATCGTCCGAGGATGAGTCCGAAGACGAAAAAAGACCCAAAGAGAAGATCAAAGTCCGTCGCTCCCCGGAGCCCCCGCGCCGCCCGCCACCTGCGGACGACGAATCCTCCGACTCCATGGACTGGGGCTCTAGCGACGCGGACGACTCTAGTTCTAGCTCCGACGATGAGGCCCGAGGCGCTGCCACGCTCCGAGACAAATTTTTGAAGAAGACCACGGAGCGAGAAGAGGATGAGGACAAGGATAAGAGGAAGGACAGGAGGGAGAGGCGCGAACGTGCTGGCAAGACCAGCAAGCGCGACCAGCCCGACGACGGCGGCGAGTGGGAGACGGTCAGGAAGGGAGCCGCCACCTCCGACAAGCCTAAAATGTTTGCTAAGGTTAGTATTTTTAAACACCCACAGATTAACATGTTTGTTTACCATAGTATAATAAATAATAGTAGTAGTGGTAGTAGTAGTGTAGAAATGTTTACCATCGCCTAGACCATTCTACTAATTTCTGTCATCGTGACATGACATTCTACTAGAACATGGTCTCTAATACTGGAGCATAGCAAGGCTTTTTAGTGATTTTAAGGCCGGCTACATAAAAGCGGCATTTCATGCAAATGTATAGACTACCTATGGAGTAGTTTTCCGTTCTGAATTCTGAACTGCATCGATGTGGTAAACTATACATTTTTTTTCCAGTCAGAATTCCAATTTGGAGTTCTGACTTCTTTGAACTTGTTAACTGTTTCCACAGGACAGCGACATCGACGCAGCGCTGGTGGTGAAGAAGCTCGGCGAGATTTCGGCGGCGCGCGGGCGCAAGCGCACCGACCGGCGCGCGCAGCTCGAGTTGCTCCACGAGCTGCGCACCGTCGCCGCCGCGCACGACCTGGGCGACGCGCTGCAGCTCAAACTGCGCGCCGCCACCGTCGCCGCGCTCTTCGACTACAACCCCAAAGTCTCCGACGCCATGAAACCCGAGTACTGGTCGCGGCTCGTCGAGAACGTCGACCACATGGTCACCCTACTCCTCGCACACGAGGATATGGTCCTAAGCGAGAACGTCACCGAAGAAAACGAGCAACTAGTGACGCCGCCTTACCAAGTGCGCGGGTGCTTGCTCACCGCGCTAGAACGTCTCGACGACGAGTTCACCAAGCTCCTGAAAGAATGCGATCCTCACTCCAATGAGTACGTCGAGCGACTGAAGGATGAGGTCCGTGTGTCCGCGCTCATTGACCGCGTCTGCCAAGTCGTCGAACGCGATGGCACTCCACAGGAAATCTGTCGCGCTTACCTGCGCAAGATCGATCATCTGTATTACAAGTTCGATCCCCGCGCAGTGAAAAAAGACCTCCCGCCCGGCGAGGACACTTCTATCAAGAAGATGGAACGTCTCTGCAAATACATCTACGCCAACGACGAGTCGGACAGGCTGAGGACGCGCGCGATCTTGTCGCACATGTACCACCATGCGCTGCACGACAACTGGTTCCAAGCGCGCGACTTGCTACTCATGTCGCATCTGCAAGAGAACGTGCAGCATTCGGACCCTAGCACGCAGATCCTGTACAACCGAACGATGGCCAATCTGGGTCTGTGCGCGTTCCGTCGAGGGAACGTGAAGGAGGCCCACGGTTGTTTAGCGGAGCTGATGATGACAGGAAAGCCCAAGGAGCTGTTAGCTCAAGGTTTATTGCCGCAGCGGCAGCACGAGCGCTCTAAAGAGCAGGAGAAGATCGAGAAGCAGCGTCAGATGCCTTTCCACATGCACATCAACTTGGAGCTGCTCGAGTGTGTGTACTTAGTGTCGGCTATGATGATCGAGATCCCGTATATGGCCGCGCACGAGTTCGACGCGCGCCGCCGCATGATCAGCAAGACGTTCTACCAGAATCTGCGCGCCAGCG
>CAXARK010000675.1:0-20221 GCA_963971205.1 Aethes cnicana
GGGTCATAGTGCACCGACACCTCCTGGGCTTCGCGAACTCCCGTCTCTACCTGTAAAGTGCGATAAAACTTATTGATCTGAGTACCTCTGTAACTGAAGTTCATTTGTCATTATGATATTATGATGATGGATGCGTGTGGCACAAAACTGGAGAGTGACGGATTTAATAATTTAATTATCATTCAAACATGTAACATACAGGTGTTAAACCTAAGTCATTACAAATTCTGAAATGTTGATGATGACGATATTAAGTTAGCGTCAGTTGTAATACTTCAAAATGTTATCTAGTTAAGAGGCCTACCGATTGCACGTCTCCCGTTGCAGGGCCTCTTTTTAAAACTTTCCAGCCCTATCGCCAACCAGTCCTGATGTGCCCCGCCCACTGCCACTCAAGTCATCACTATCACTAGATACTGCATCAAGCACTAGCTACTGACTCTTGAAACAGCGAGCAGCGTAGGCCTTTTTACTGTCGACTGACCTTTCTTATGACCAGATCACCTTTTGACCTTCTTTATTCATTCTCCCCAGTCTTACCCCGGACGTGCTGCTGAATAGAGACACGCTTAGACCAGTCTTGTACCATTCGTATCCACTATCTATAGTAACGCAATATCCACCAGGTTTTTCAAGGTCACCGATAGCTCATCTCGCGGTGCGCGGCCGTTCGAGAACTTTCCGGTCCCGTCGGTCCTGCCCTTGTGTCCGGCGTCTTACCCACACGTAAGACGCCGGACACAAGGGCAGGACCGACGGGACCGGAAAGTTCTCGAACGGTCGCTCGGGCGTCGGCTGCACGAGCCGGCGCAGGGTCCAGGCGCGCGGCCGTTCGAGAACTTTCCGGCCCAGTCAGTTCTGCGACCCGTGTCCGGCGTCTTACCCGCACGTGTCACTCGGGCGTCGGCTGTACGAGCCGGCGCAGGGTCCCGGCGCGCGGCCTTTCGAGAACTTTCCGGCCCCGTCAGTTCTGCGATCTGTGTCCGTCGTCTTACCCGCACGTGTCGCTCGGGCGTCGGCTGCACGAGCCGGCGCAGGGTCCCGGCGCGCGGCCGTTCGAGAACTTTCCGGCCCCGTCAGTTCTGCGACCTGTGTCCGGCGTCTTAGCCACACGTGTCGCTCGGGCGTCAGCTGCACGAGCTGGCGCAGGGTCCCGGCGCGCGGCCGTTCGAGAACTTTCCGGCCCAGTCAGTTCTGCGACCTGTGTCCGTCGTCTTACTCGCACTTGTCGCTCGGGCGTCGGCTGCACGAGCCGGCGCAGGGTCCCGGCCCGGCGCGCGTCCGTTCGAGAACTTTTCCGGCCCAGTCAGTTCTGCGACCTGTGTCCGTCGTCTTACTCGCACGTGTCGCTCGGGCGTCGGCTGCACGAGCCGGCGCAGGGTCCCGGCGCGCGGCCGTTCGAGAACTTTCCGGCCCAGTCAGTTCTGCGACCTGTGTCCGTCGTCTTACCCGCACGTGTCGCTCGGGCGTCGGCTGCACGAGCCGGCGCAGGGTCCCGGCGCGCGGCCGTTCTTGAACTTTCCGACCCAGTCGTTTCTGCGACCTGTGTCCCGTCGTCTTACTCGCACGTGTCGCTCGGGGCGTCGGCTGCACGAGCCGGCGCAGGGTCCCGGCGCGCGGCCGTTCGAGAACTTTCCGGCCCAGTCAGTTCTGCGACCTGTGTCCGTCGTCTTACTCGCACGTGTCGCTCGGGCGTCGGCTGCACGAGCCGGCGCAGGGTCCCGGCGCGCGGCCGTTCGAGAACTTTCCGGCCCAGTCAGTTCTGCGACCTGTGTCCGTCGTCTTACTCGCACTTGTCGCTCGGGCGTCGGCTGCACGAGCCGGCGCAGGGTCCCGGCCCGGCGCGCGGCCGTTCGAGAACTTTCCGGCCCAATCAGTTCTGCGACCTGTGTCCGGCGTCTTACCCGCACGTGTCGCTCGGGCGTCGGCTGTACGAGCCGGCGCAGGGTCCCGGCGCGCGGCCTTTCGAGAACTTTCCGGCCCCGTCAGTTCTGCGATCTGTGTCCGTCGTCTTACCCGCACGTGTCGCTCGGGCGTCGGCTGCACGAGCCGGCGCAGGGTCCCGGCGCGCGGCCGTTCGAGAACTTTCCGGCCCCGTCAGTTCTGCGACCTGTGTCCGGCGTCTTAGCCACACGTGTCGCTCGGGCGTCAGCTGCACGAGCCGGCGCAGGGTCCCGGCGCGCGGCCGTTGTTGAACTTTCCGACCCAGTCGTTTCTGCGACCTGTGTCCGTCATCTTACTCGCACGTGTCGTTCGGGCGTAGGCTGCACGAGCCTGCGCAGGGTCCCGGCGCGCGGCCGTTCGAGAACTTTCCTTTCCGGCCCAGTCAGTTCTGCGACCTGTGTCCGCCGTCTTACCCGCACGTGTCGCTCGGGCGTAGGCTGCACGAGCCGGCGCAGGGTGCCGGCGCGCGGCAGGAACCCGGCGGCCGGCTCCTCGGCGTAGACGCGGCACTCCACCGCATGCCCGCGACGTTCTATCTGCTCCTGCGACAGCGGCAGCGGCTCGCCGGCCGCGACTCGCAGCTGCCACTCCACCAGATCAGTGCCTGAAATTACGTAACAATAATTGGGACTAAATATTACTTACGCTTCTCTTGTCTATAATAGGTAATCTGTCTAGAATACTGTTTAAAAGTTTCAAGAGTATTCAAAGAAAAACAAATAGCACAACAAAAAGCAGTAGGTAATTTTGGTCGAAAAACTCAACTAATTACTTACCTGGCGGCTTAACATCTCCATTAAAGCCTTAATTTAACTTTGGTCAGAATTAAAGGTCTTCGGACTTGTCTCGTATTGTGTTTTATGACTATAGCAGCTACTGCCCGCGTAAAATTCGGTAATTCGGGAACTACCTATGCGTTATGCCGGGATAAAAAGTAGCCTATGTCCTTCCCTGGGATTATCATCTCAATCGGTCCTGCGGTTTAAGCGTGAAGAGGTAAAAGACAGACAGAAAGTATGTCTATGAGTATGTGACAGAGTTAGTATGGATTACTTTAGTTTGAGACATAGCGACACTGCTTCTTGTAGACAAAA
Source organism: Aethes cnicana (assembly GCA_963971205.1). Lineage (NCBI taxonomy): Eukaryota > Metazoa > Arthropoda > Insecta > Lepidoptera > Tortricidae > Aethes > Aethes cnicana. The sequence goes on from CAXARK010000675.1 coordinate 3,039, forward strand.
AGATGAAGTAATTTCAATGTCATTTTCTTGCGAACCACAGTCTCATTCCGCATGGCTAGCCTAGACATCTATATTGAATAGTGAGCTTACACAATGGCACACGGCGGACACGGCCTATAAAAGCACGATTTCGAACACAATTCGTATGAAGTGTCAATGTTTGCGTGCGAAGAGGTCTGTACACTTGTAAATGTGTGTGTACCAGTACGCGGGCGAATGATTCATTCACCATCTCCGCATGAAACAAATGACGGTAAGGGCGAGATGGGCGCGAGTTGCGCGCGGGCTACATTCAGGCGGGTGATTCCGTGGCCATTCTGTATATAGACTATTAAATATTCTGTGACAATGGCGACTCACCGGTGATCATCTCCGAGATGGGGTGCTCGACCTGCAGCCGCGTGTTCATCTCCATGAAGTGGAAGCGGTGCGTGCGGCGGTGCAGGATGAACTCCACGGTGCCGGCGCCGACGTAGCCGACGGCGCGGGCCGCCCGCACCGCCGCCTCGCCCAGCTCGCGCCGCGTCTCCTCCGAAAGACCGGGCTGGAGGGAGATTTTAGTACATTGATAGGGAGCGTTTGAGTCAAGTGCGGAAATAGAGCAACCATAACCATATAGAGAGCAAAACGGTATATTTAACCGCGGGTGAAGGATTGCTTTCTGGCGAGGGAGTGAAGCTATGTCACCCAATGTGTAATAGCAGTGACAATGTAATTATGTATATTAAACTGACAATCTCCTTACATTACGGCGTACATCGGAAATTGACAGGGGCTTCAAATTTTCATACTTCGCCTTTACAGCGCCGTCTAGATGTTGCTCATAGAGTTCAAATTTGTATGCGCTACCTAGGCAGCGACATCTATTATCGCATTTAACACTTATTTCGGGCGTACGCTGATTTTTTTGAAGGTTGTCATTCTAAGTTTACCTTCCTTCTTCTATGGTAATAAATAGTGAGTAGATTGTATGACTAGGGCGCCAAATGGTATAGGTATTTTTTTTACCGCTGGTGACAAATTGCATCCAGAGCAAAGTGAAAGATTCCAGAATAGAATCCCGAGTCGAGCGACGAGCGAATGATTCTAACGGAGCTAGCGAGTTACCTCTTGAGGTTTGGAACCCTAAAAAAGAGCGCGGTTTTGGAATGCAACTAAAAACGTTCATGAGTATCAGGAGAATTTTGTTTCCCGTTTAGAGGGAGCTATAGGGAGCGAAGAGAATGTATCGGAACGTAAATCTTGTAACAGCTGGCTTTAAAATCCCTTTGTTTATTTTATTCCAGCTAGATAAGGCCTAATGAGGAGTAGACAAAAAACCGAGTCGGACCTTTTTGTCCTGCTGCAGTGCACTCATACCCTTATTTTATTTTTATGCCTAGGTTTAAGTGTCTAATTTGTAAAAACTGTGTTTATGTGTTCCTTTTTTTGCGTTGTTTTGTATGTGTAGTGTATGTGTGTCCTTAGCAACAAATAAATGTTTTATCTATCTATCATCTGTTTAGACAAACAGAGGCAAAGATTCAATTTGATTAAACTTTTTAGAAAAACCTGTATAGTATAGTTGCATGTAGTTATGCGCCATAACTGTAACTATAGGAATCAGGCATAATTTATATACATAGAGCAGTCTATGGACATGAAACTGCGTAAAAGGACATGGCTATGTCGATTTTAGTGCTCAAGCAAGGCACAGTTACGGTTAAAATCTGGGAAGTAAATTAGCCTTTAATTAACCTTGCTATGCTTACCGCAGGTGCTTCTTCTATAATTTTTTGATGACGCCTCTGCACTGAACAGTCTCTTTCGAAAAGATGGACCACATTCCCGTGCATATCAGCAAATACCTAAAAACATTTTAGTATACAAAAGCCGAAAAGAATAGGAAATTAGAACAAAGTGGGTTGCTAGTAATTGAGAAAGATAAACATACCTGCACTTCAACATGCCTGGGATCTGTGATGTATTGTTCTAGGAGCATATTGTCATCACCAAATGACTTAAGAGATTCTCGTTTGGCTGATTCCAGTTGTTGCAGAAATTCAGCTTCTGTCATTGCTATCCTCATTCCCTGTGAATTAAATAAAGACATTTCTCATATTTCCTACAAAGTAAAATAATTGAAATAATTTTTACTCACTTTTCCTCCACCTCCACGGACCGCTTTGATCATTATGGGAAATCCTATTCTCTGTGACTCTGCTTGCAGCCTTTCAATGCTTTGGTCTTCTCCGTGATAGCCTTTTACTATAGGCACTCCTGCACTTGACATTATTGCCTTAGATGTGCTAAAATACCAAAAGATGACTATTAATTTAAAAAAAAATAAGAGACTGAATGTTAAAGTCTAAATAAGTGAATTCAATCCACTGAAATAATGAGAATAATGGCTGTTAAAAAAAATAATGAGCCCGAGCCTCCTCACTATTTGATAGTTCTATCGAAAAGCATAAAAAAAGGATACAAAAAGCATGTCAATATTTTGGGACGGGACAAGGCGTTTGAAGGGTTACAGAAGTTAAATAACTTGAATTCCATTATAACTTTGTACTTGGCTATCAATCAAAACTAGAGAAGCTTATCTTATCACCTTTTAATACCCATATCTCTGATGGCAGATGTGGGGGGTCCAATAAATATGATATCTTCAGAAGCACATTGTTCACAGAACTCTACATTTTCAGAGAGAAAGCCATATCCTGGGTGAATAGCTTGACTGTTCGATTTTTTGGCAATCTCTAGGATTTTTGATTTGTTTAAATAACTAAGTGTTGCTGGTGCTGGTCCAATGTGATAAGCTTCATCAGCCTGAAACATCAGAACTTAAATGTAAGTATGCTATACTTTAGTAGTAGGGTCATAACCCATACATCAACTCATCAATGACCAGCTGCTTTATGCATTTGTAATTTTAACGACTCGAGTAACTTAAAAACAATTACCATTTCCACATGTACAGCATTTCTGTCCACATCAGAAAAAACAGCAACAGTTCTTATGCCCATTTTCTTAGCCGTACGCATAACACGGCATGCAATCTCACCGCGATTTGCGATCAGAACTTTATCTATTTGCCGGTGCTTTACATCAGCTTTCAATTGTGCCTGACTTAGCCTTCTGGAATGCCTTAAATTGAAATCGCTAGAAAAAACATGGTAATAGTTCAATAAAAAATAATACCTAAGTACTTAAACATAAAATTAAAGTAGTTCTTACCAAATTCTAATTAATTGCCTTAAATAGGACATCGTGGATTTTTAGTTTTCTTGTTAACAATTTTCGCGTGTTGCCGAGCCCACCAAAAGGAGAGAAAGAGATATAGCCATAAGTGATTAAAATTCAAGCGTCACATACTATTATCATCTCATTACATTATCATTGTTATCGGGCTGAAAAACAAACATGATACGATTACGCATATTATTGGTGTATATGTGTTTCACTGATATTCAATCAATTCAATTCAATTTTTGGGTGAAATGGCCCCATCAACTTCTTGATGATTCCGCCAATGTCGAGGTTGGATAGCCCACTGCCAGTTGACCCTTTGGTTTTTAGCGGTGACTTTACTTGAGTTCGGTAGGCTGCTTTCCACCACCAATCTATACCAGACATAAAAGCACTACTGTAATCACCAACATGCACTACATTAAACTAATATTTAATCTACATATACTAGAGTAATATTATATATTTAATAATAATAAACATAAATAGATTAGAGTCTAATTTTATTTTTGGATAGGAAATTATTAAGTATGCTACAATATGGGGAGAACACTAAGGTAAGGAGGAAATTAATGTTAATGGGACGACTAATATTACGAGGAAGTAGATCATATAGGTGGGTAGATATTTTAGGACATTCCAAAAACATATGCTCGACTGTTCCATCAGCAAGTCCACACTCACACAATGAACTATCGCGTATTCTTAATTTAGCTAAAAACACCGGAGAACAAAAATGACCAAGACGCAGTCTTATTATGGTGGAAGTATTTAATTTAGAAAATTCTCTATTTTTGAAGAACCATGGCTTAGTTGGAAGAACTGGCTGGAGGGATCCATAATGCTTACCCTTGATCTGACGGGACACTTGCCATAAATTGTTCCAATTTTTTTCCAGTTCCGGTTTGGCATTGGACTTCAGATCACGAGTGAAAGATTTATCATATGAAGTGCATCCCACTTCTATAGCTTCCCGAGCATAAGCGTCAACTGTTTCATTGCCCAATATACCACAGTGGCTGGGAATCCAAGCTAGTGTGACGTCTATGTCTTCATTTTTGCACTGTCGGAGTTCATCCTTAATTTTTAGAGTTAAATAAAAATTATCTTTTGAGCGGAAAGGGAAACCAACTAAATCCTGGAGACAACTCAATGAGTCAGATACAATAATCGTTTTATTTAGTTTATGAGATCTAACATACTTTACGGCTTCATATAGGGCAACTGCTTCCCCAGAAAAAATAGAGAAATGAGAAGGACATTTAAAATTTAAAACAATTTTATATTTGGGAATCCACACAGCGGATCCAACATTGTTGTCTGGGGCTAGTTTAGACGAATCTGTGTAAATCACTAGCCACCCGTTGAATTTTTGGTCAATAATTTTATTAAATTCAATATTAGCATTAGGGGAGCCTTTATGTATACCTAAATCCAGACTTATGGAAGGTTGAAAAATCAAAGTATCGTAGGCGAAACAGAAAATTACGTTCTTAGGGAACTCATAGATAGGAAAACAAGAGAATTTATGGTAGGATTTAATCAGGGGAGGGGATTCTTTGTGACACCAATATCTGGAGGAAGCTATAAGATCTACGAGAGTTCTGCATTTTGATACTAGAGGATGGGAAGGAAACTGTGCTACGGTTAAAAAAAAACGATCAGCTAGATACTGTCTGCGCAGATTCAACGGGGGATCTAAACATTCTACTTGCAATGCGTTGATAGGAGATGATTTCATTGCGCCCGTGATGATTCTCAAGCATCTTGACTGGATTTTATCCAATTTTGCAAGGGCTAACTTACTGCATGGTTCTAAAAGGAAGCACCCGTAATCAAAGTGGCTTCGTACGATGGCATTGTATAGAAGTTTTTGAGAGAACGGGTGCGCACCCCATCTGACGCCAGATAGGGATCTCATAACATTAATGCTTTTCTCGCATTTATTAACAATATAGGAGAGGTGGTGAATTCCTGTCAATTTTGAGTCGAGGAATACCCCGAGAAATTTAACTTTTTCACAGATTGCAATTTGTTGGTCTTCAATTTTCAACTCAATGGGGGGAATGTTATACCTTCTGGAGAAAACCACAGCACTGCATTTAGGGACTGATAGGGTTAGACCATGATCTTCCAGCCACTTTTTAAGATATGAAAGGGCCATGTTTAGTTTAGAAGAGCAGTCTTGGAAAGTGGAAGCCCTACTGTACAATACTATATCGTCGGCATACTGTAAAATATCACAAAAACAATCAACACTCGATTCTAAATCAAACGAATATAGACTGTACAGTATAGGACTCAGGACTGACCCCTGGGGGAGCCCCTTCCAGACAGGTCTTGAAGGAAGCAAGGATCCATTTATTCTAGTACGAATATACCGGTTCATAAACAGCTTACATATGAAATTAGTTAGTCTCGAAGGAATGCTCAGCTGTTGCATTTTCTGCCTGAGCAAGCAGAGATCAACATTGTCATATGCAGAGGAAACGTCGAGAAACACTCCTATCACGTTTTCATTGTTACTGAAGGCTATACGGATATCCGTTATCAGAACACTAAGGCTGTCCATAGTTCCCATTCCTCTCCTGAATCCAAACTGAGATCTAGCCAAGATGTTACGGTGTTCCAGAATCCATTCGAGTCTGTTCTTTACCAGATGTTCCATAATCTTGGCTAAAGTCGAAGATAGGGCAATTGGGCGATAAGAAGAGGAGTCATTAGGGTCTTTACCTGGTTTTAGGATCGGAATTACAATTTGAGTTTTCCAAGACTCCGGGATATTACCAGTTAGAAATATATAATTAATTATGTTTAAAAATAAGGTTTTAGAGGGAGTGGACGATTTAGCTATAAACGAATAGGGGATACCATCAATACCCGGGGCTGAGTCGCGTAGGTGATCCAGAGCACAAAGAAGTTCAGGAAATGAGAAAGGATCATTCATTCTATCCACTGAAAGGGGGACATCTGAACTTAAATTTATGTGAATAAGGTCTTCGGAGGGGACAAAGGGAGGGGAAAGTCTGTCTAAAAAATCTGGAAGCCATGCATCTGTGTCATTAGAAGGGGGGTCTGAAATAGTTAAACTCCTACGAAATACTTTTACTCTCTTCCAAACTATTGATGATGGAGAACGAGGGGATAAAGATTTACAAAATTCTAACCACCCATTTGCCTTTTTTTTAGCCAAAAACCTTTTGGACTTGGCATTCGTTCTTTGGAACATAAGATAATTATCCATAGAAAGGTTTTCACTATATGTTTTTTCTGCTAGATTCCTTTCACGGATAACATTAGTGCACTCTGCATCCCACCATGGAGGAGAAGGGATTTTGGAGCGAGCCGAATTTTTCAAAGGGATTGCTGCATCCGCAGCTGAGAGAAGACTATTGATAAATAGATCGTATATTACCAAAAAATTATTTTCACTAATTTCAGGTAATGAATTGGTTTCTCGAGTAAGATGAGCAGAGAACTCCGCCCAGTCGGCATGAGAAGTTTTATATTTTAATAGGGGAAGACTGGAAGGGCGACATACATACTCATTTATAATGGTGGACAAAATGGGAAAATGATCGCTTCCATAAGAACGGTTTAAAACTTTCCAGGAAAAGGTGTGAATTAAACTACTGGACACCAGGGTAAGGTCTAGAGCACTGTTGTTTTGGATTGGAGAAGCTCTTCTAGTTGCAGAACCATCATTTAATACAGATATATTTAAATCATCTAAAATGTCTATTAAATAGTTTGAATTTGAATCGCATATATGAGATCCCCATAAGGTGTGTTTGCAATTAAAGTCCCCTAGTATAACATATGGGGCAGGGATATTACATAAAATAGATTTTAATTCATCCAAGAGAAGAATGGAGGGGTGGGGAATGTACACTGAGACAAATGAAATATTTAATACCTTTACTGCAACTATGTTCATTCCAGAGTTATGATCTGGAATATTAAAAAAGGAATATGTGAAATTATTATTAACTAATATAGCACATCCAGCATATCCATCATTTCTGTCATCCCGCAGACATGAATACCCAGGGACCCGGAAACGGGCACCAGGTTTCATCCATGTCTCCGCGATGGCAAATACGGCTGGATTGTATTTATTTAAAAGAAAAATTAATTCTGATTTTTTATTTTTCATACTCTGTGAGTTCCATTGCAGAACATTCTTGTCCATTATGAATTAGAGGGATGATTGACTGAAGTTGGGATATGACAGGGTACGGTATATTATCACTAAATTTATGGATCATATTGACCAGTAAACCAGTCAGATTCTCCAAGAAGTTGTCATTTGGTGTGGTATTCTGATTAAGAGCACAGCCATTTGGTTGTACATACCTAGGAGTTTGAACTATCTGCTTATGGGCCAGGACATCATATGATTTCCCATGGGATTGGCGAGGTTTTTTTGTGACATAGATGGTTTTACGGGTTGATTTCGGGGTAGAATCGATTTCAACGTAATTTGGTATGGGAGTCGAGGAACGTGTAGCGTGGCTTGGTGTAGGCGACGCGGAGAACATCGCTCGTGAAATTTCAGCGAAAGAAGTTTTAGAAGGTCGGAATCTCTGGGATGCTTCAAAATACCCTATGTTTTCATCGGCCATCACAATTTTAATGGATTTTTGACGAGAATGTTCTGGGCATTTGGGATCGGTAGCTTTATGGGCTCCCGAGCATAGAACACAACTTATATTTTGACTGTCAACATTGCAGGTATCACCCGTATGAGCCTGAGCGCAGCAGTAGCAGCACGGGCGAGATCTGCATTTAGCTGCTATGTGTCCGAATTTGCAGCAGTTGCGGCATTGAATTGTTGGCAGGTCATACTTTGTTACTGAGATACTAGTGTTGTAAATGTATATCTTCTCAGGCAGAATTTGTGAGTGGAAAGTCACAACCACAGTCAACGACGGAATCCATGTTGGAGGTTGGCCCTCATTATGAACCTTTCTAAACAAGCGACGAGCTTTAATAACTTTGCAGTCATGCATTCCGCTATTGGCCGGGTAACGAATCCCTTCAACCATCTCCTCCAATGACCAGTCTGTAGGAATATTCTTGATTACACCCATGCGGGCCACCTGGTATCTAGGAATTGATACTGCTAGTTGGTTTGCTATAATGAAGTCTGCTTTATGTAAGTTATTAGCTTGAGCTGCTGACTTGAATGCAACTGCGATTTTATTGCGGCCTAATGATTTGACAGAACCTTCAACAACATCAGATATTCTATTTTTATGGAGAAGTTGTGCAACCTTTAGCACATGGAGTGTGAGACCTGCAGTTGGAGTTGACTCCACTTTGCTAATGTGGACCACAAAGGGTCCTTTGTCATTTTCCGAGTAAGTTAACGGTGGGTCGTCGTCACCATATCCAGGCGAGACATACGTACTTTGGATAGATTCCGCCGGATTTCTGTTTTTTTTAGGAATTACATTCACATCAGTAGCAACTCGTTTTCTACCAGGAATTTCAGATGCAGGTAACTCCGACGGAGAACAACCGGGGGTACCCACAATTTCCATATTATTAGCAAGCGACGCGGATCCTCCCCTGTCGGGGGGATCTTTGCCGTTCATTTTATAAAATTAAACCCACTTACCTGTAGTAGGGCACCACTACAACACTAATATTATTACCCAACACCAAATCTACACCCAAACTACAGATTGTTGGAAACACCTAGCCGAAAAACGCGATTCTTTTTGGCGTTTCTCCCGGGCACGTGTGCACACCAACACATCAACGAGCAGAATCCACTGATATTCTATTTGGTTTGGTTGGTTGCAAGTTGGTTGGTCGGTGAAAATTCGTATGTATTGACACTTGATAACGCTGTCAAGTGTCAATGTCAAAGCCTTTTTTTTTTTAGATCAGGATCACACATTAGTTATGTGCCTCATATTGTCGCGAATTGTTATGCTGGGTACACACCGGGCCAACGTAGGCCAACGAACCCAACGAACGATATTCGCCGTCGGGTTCGCACGATCGTTGGTCTTCGTTGGTACATTTGGACGTACCACATTAATATGGTTCAGTTCTCAAAATCAAAAATCAAAATATTTATTCAGCAAATAGGCCACATCTGGGCACTTTTACACGTCACTTTTAAATGAATTTACCAGCGCTTCCTCTCTGATGATGGGATCCATGAAAAAAGGAAAGGAACTCCTCAAAAAATAAAATTGTTAGCACGTGTATGATTTTGGCATCAATTTCAAATATTACAATGAGACTTACGTCCCGTTGCGTTGTATACATGTCTAGAATCAGCAGCCGAAAAAAAGTTTACTAAAAAAATAAAAACTGATTTCAAACTCCTGCAAAGTCATTGTCAAGTGAACCGACCCGAAACTGAAGACAATCTTATAGTGAACTTGACACCGACTTTGCAGGCTGTCGGGGACTGAAGTCGGTTTTTATTTAAAAAAAAATAGATTACATCTCATAGGTTAATAATCTATTACACAAATTGATCGGTTTCTGTATGGGATTTCTGAAAATTTGTTCGTCTCACTCGACTTAAGTTAAGCGCGAAGAATCAAGGCCACACTGATATCCATATTAATATTATGAATGCGAAAGTAACTCTGTCCGTCTGTTACCTCTTCACGCTTTAACCGCTGGACCGATTGAGATGAAATTTGGCATGGAGATAGTTGGAGTCCCGGGAAAGGACATGGGCTATCCCGGAAAAACGCATAGTTACCGTGGGAACGCGATAACCGAATTCCACGCGAGCGAAGTTACGGGAAAAAGCTAGTTTAAAATAAAGTGTTCTCGAATCTCGAATGAAAAATTTCATTATGTCTGTGGATTATTTGCGGACAACCCTATAAAAAAAATCAAGTGTCGATATGTCGATATTGTCTATGTCATGTTATTGACATTGTTTTGCTTGTCAGTTGAAAAATGTTTGGATTTGAAATCCTCAATTCAATCCGCAAGTAATTCAATTTGTGGTTTGATTGATTCATCCAAATAATAAGACTTATACTGACTGCTTTGTTTATGTATTTAAATAAATTCGATCAATGTTAGTCACATGTAACTGTGCTGAGAGGATTTTGCCTAGATGTCGCAGGTGAATAGTGAGCAAAATGTCATGAACTTAATTAAAATAACGTAAACTGTAAACAAAATGGGTATTAAGGGACTATGGACAGTATTAGCACCGTTTAGTGAAAAAAAGTCTCTCCACGAGGTAACTTAAATAGTATACCTGTAAAATTAACTGGTATGTATATGTAGAATCAGTGACATGGTGTTTTTGTTTTTGTGATAGATCAGAGGAGAGACAATTGCTGTGGACTTAGCGGGATGGGTATGTGACAGTCAGAATGTCACAGATTACCACATTCAACCAAAATTATATTTAAGGTAAGTGTTACATACATACATTAAATCACACCTTTCTCCCATAGGGGTAGGCAGTGACCACTTCCTTCCATTTGCTTCTCTCATCTCTCGCTTCTTCAAGTTTCAATCCGTTCCGAATACATGCTTGGTGGTTTAAAGTACTTCCGACTTGGCCTTTAGTCAGAATGTCTTAAATTTGATCCAAGAACATTAGCCTCAGTCTTCATCTTCGAACACCTACATTCACACTAGCCATATAAATACTTTTTGTCAGTCTTCTCTCATTCATTTCCATATGTCCAAACCAATACAGCATACCTTTTTCTATTTTTGGCATTACATCCTCTTTCACACCACACCACTCCCTTATCACACTATTCCTTACCCTATCATTCAGTTCAATATCTGCAATATTCCGCAATGCTCTCATTTCTACAGCATTACTTCTACTTTTGTGCCTTATGTGTGTTACTAGACTCAAAACATGTCTATACTTTGAAGTGTACACTGAAAGCTTGAAACTTGCTGTCTAGTTCATTTCTAGTGAGATAAGACAAAATACTAAAGCAAGTTTATTCTAGCTTTTTATAATCTGGTGAAAATTTGTCATGTTATTTCAATTGTTACAGGAATTTATTTTTTAGAACCATATATCTCCTGCTAGCAGATGTTGATCCAATCTTTGTGTTGGAAGGCGATGCCCCTGAGCTCAAACGAGATGTGATGGCTGCCAGAAATGCAATCCAGTTTCGAGGAGCAGCTCCCAGATCTGAGACAGCACCAAACAAACGTCCTGACATTGGCAGAAAGCGCTTCAGAAATGTTCTTAAAGAGGTATTTATTGTAACTTTGATACAAGTTGGGAGATTTGGGTCCTCACGGACACTTCAACCTATTAGAATCTTTTGGCTTTATGTTTCAGTTAAAATTAGTAATTGCACCATTTTATCCAATTTCAGTGTGAAACTCTTCTAAAATCTATGGGAGTGAGATGTGTAAAAGGCAGAGGAGAAGCAGAAGCCACCTGTGCTCAATTAAATGCTGAAGGTGTTTGTATTAGTTGTCATATTAAAAGTTATCTCATTTTTGATATATAGCATCAATTATCTTAATTTTGGGTTGCGATTTGTCAGGTTGTAGATGCAGTGGTGTCCCAGGATTCTGATTGTTTTGCGTATGGCGCACGCCGCGTCTACCGAAACTTTAGCGTGTCAAGTGCTTCAGGGGCTGGCGCTATGCAGGGCTCCATCGACTGCTATGACGCAGACAAAATGTTCCAAAATAATGGTAAGACTTTCTTTAAATTGAACTTGGAAGATTGCCTTAAGTCATTTTATGAACCTTTCATTGTTTGCCGTGCAGGTTTTGGCCGCAACAAGATGGTGGCTCTGGCACTGTTGTGCGGATGTGACTATGGTGTTGGTGCTTGTGGTTCTTCCATAACCACAGTACTATCATTTCTACATACAATACCAGAGAGTGGAGTCATTCCTAGGTATTTATTTTTCTCTTTCAAGTAACTGTCATACTACAGGCGTAGGCACAGATCTTGAGCGGTGGGCTTTGTCGATGCACAGAAGTCAAAAATAAGGTCTCATCGGCAGAGGCGCGCGGCACGCAGGGGGCGCTTCTTCGTGCGCGCACGATTATTGGCCCTTCAGTCGTAAACATGCGCAGGAATCTCGTCCCCTCTCGCTCACCGCTAAAGATCCGTGGCACGACCTGTACTAGTTTTTGCTGCGAACGCTAAGAATTTGGAAAGCTGGATAAAGTCACCATTTCATCTAACCTACACATATAAATATTTTTACCTCAATTGTAATTGTATAAATGTTTACCAAAATATGTAGACTAAGATTAGTTTTTGCTTTTGTTTCTTGTTTTTATTTATTTAGTCATTCAGCCCAATTCATAGAAATTAGATATCCGCTGATGACTTCATCATGAATGTTATTTTATTTATAAGCAGTGGCGGTTTTACAGTCTTGCTCGCCCCAGGCGACGGCCTCTCTTTTCTCAGCTTTCATCAGCCTTTGGGTAAAACTGTAATTTTTCATAATGTAGTTTGGTGATAGTGATGGGATAATTGTAGATTGGTGTCGTGGGTGAGTGACCCGGAGCACTACGAGGAGCGAGCCCGCTGGTCGGCGGCGCCTGGGCGCTGCGAGCGCTGCGGGCACGGCGGGAGGCCCCACGGCCGGAGCGGCTGCCCCGTCTGCGCCACCCACCGCGGCTGCGCGGACACCGGTCACAAGTATGTACATGGTAGAGATTTTTTTATCAGCTAGAAACATTGATCTATTATAAGTAAGGATTCACAATCAGCCGGAGAAAAATAGCCCTGTCAAAGCGGGTGCCCCAACTGCTCGGGCACCCGTTTGGCCTTCGTTATAAAGAGGCGTTATTAGCATATTGGAACGTATTTTCTAATGTCAGTTAGGCACTGTTCGTCCATATGTTATTACTTATTATAGGTCATTGGCAAGAAAAATTTAAAATGATACGTAGTTTCTTTTTTGTCACTTGCAAGTTTCATACACACAAGTGTGCGAGTCCGACTCGCACTTGGCCGGTTTTATCGATCAACTTTTTTTGATTTTGATTTTTGATTTGATTATTTTTAAAATTAAAACTTCAGAGAACAAAAAGTGACAAAATAATTGAAAAATAAAATGAAGGTTTAGGCCTTTAAGGGCGACCAAAACGTTACTACGCACCTTAATTAAAAAACAGCAATTGAACCATTCGTACCAGGCAAATTTTTACACAGCTAATCATCGCCGAGTGGCCATTCACGAAAATCACCAAGCCATACTCTTCCGACAGTTCCAAACGGCCGCCACACGGCGGTATGGCGGCAAAGGAGTATTATTCATTATATTTTGAAAAACGATTTGTACCAGGTTGGCATTTGGATGTATTAGTGACACTAACACAGAGGTAGGCAGAAGATACTATGAATTTTTCAATTTCTTGAGTCCTCTAGTGCTCAATATTTATAAATAATGAAAGAAAGAAGTTGATCGAAAAAACTCACACCTTTAAAATCCATATTTATCTAGGCAACCAACCCACTTGCAATTTATTAATATAGGTACCTACTCATTATCTATAATTTAAACTTGGGTTCCCGCAAATAACAGATGAGGGTACATACTTATTGCTAATCTCCCAATCACAATTATTTATCAAGTTCTTCAAAAATCGTATAAGCCTTATTAACAAGCCAAGTAAATTCAATCGTAAATCTAAAAACATGTCTGCCGATTACCTGTAATGAGCTTAATTAATTAACTCCACTAGGTTGGAATAACTGAGTTAGTAAATATAGCTATGCTTATTGAGTTGAATTAAATTGTGAATTAGTTAATGTTTGCTGTGCTGCCGTGGTATGAAGTGTGCAAGTCGTGTATGAATATTAAAGTAAGTTAAGTAGACTCGAAAAAATCCCATATGCTCCCTTTATTATGGCAGTTAGAGATCTTTTATAGCCGTTCTTCACTACTACTACTACTACTAAAAACTGTTAAAAATAAGCTTCTTCAAATAAAAAAAAGCTATCATTTGGTTAAGGGGGTACTAACTAGACGATACTAAAAAAATAATCGAGATCTCGTTGTTGGATACAATTTAGAGCTTAAGCGAGTGTTTGTTTAAAGGTCGAAAGTCGCCGCCGTGAAGCGAGAACTGTCGCTCCGAGGTCGCGCCTTGTCGTGCGGAATGCTGTTCCCCGATCCCAAAGTTATGAAGGAGTTCTTAAACGCTCCACCTGAAACACTAGACGTGGAAACTTTGAAGAAGCCAATACCGAGTCTCGTCCAGTTCGTGGTAAAACTCCATACTAATATTATAAATGCGACATTACTGGCACAGACGCATTACATTTCTTAATAAGATATCATAAGATTTCGGTGTCCATGGGCCGCAGTGACCCCTTACCATCAGGTGGCCTGTGTGCTCGTTTGCCTACCATACAAAAAAACGATTGCATACAAAAAACTATTCGAAAATTTTACTAAATGTAATAGATTGATTATCATGTATTTTTTTTAGAAACTCATGTCATCTAAATTGGATTGGCCTGAAAGATATAGTGTCCAGAAATATTTGCCACTTTTGACAAAATATCATCTTCAGGATAAAGTGGCGTGCAGAACAATAAAACCTGTTAAAATCATTAAAAAGCGAAACCCGAAAGGTAAGTGTAAAAAAAACAAATATCAAGAAGAATGTTTTTTTTCATCACATTTTCTCGAAAACGTTGTCATTACAGACAGGAAAAGCGGTCTCTAAGGCCCATATTATGACCACGGGCTTTCGAGATTTATTATGAGCCCACGGACCGTAATGTTTTTTTTAAATCGAAAAACGTATAACACCGCACCGCGAACAAACCTTTTTCCTTGTTTTTACTTACAATGGCGCGGTCATTAAGTTTTATTTTTCATATTGTTGTAATTATTGATTTTTTAATCTTGAATTTTCTCAATGATTGCTTCGTATTTTATTTCCTTTACATCACCCTTGGCCGTAAAGTGGGATTTTCTGCACGCTACGCGGAGAGAAAATCTCACTTTTTGGCCAAGGCAAGACGTAAAACTTTTGACAAACCACGGGCGGTAATTCGTAAAGCCCCAGATCGCATATTTATGGCCCTCACCTTCGGTTCGGGCCACAGAAACCTGCGATCTGGGACATTTACGAATTCACCACCCTAGGTCTGTAATGTACTATTATTTTCCTCGCAAGTGTAATGAAAAACATTGTGTGTATCAAAGGCGGTATAGGAATATCAGTCTCGAACCCTTTTAAAGCCCTCAATCTTCGGTTTTGGGCTTTTAAATGATCTCGACTGCAATTCCTCGTTTACTGCCTTTAATACATAATATTAGGTCAAAATAGTATCGCATCAGTATTATAATTGTAAAATATTTTAGGTGTGCCAAGTTTCGACGTTCAGTGGATTGACATCGACGGGCAATACGAAGCTCTGATTTCGGATGACCAGTTTCAAGGTATGTACCTATAATTCACACAAGTAGGTATTTAATTTTATAATATTACATATTTAACAACAAGAACACGATATTCCACAAAACATCCAAATCAAACTATAATATCCATACGAAGTTTTTTTAATTTTTTAAATGTAAAGTTTTGTTATATATTAAGAGAAACTTGAAGCATAAAGCTTATATATATTATTAGGCGTTTTATATTTGTTGAATAGACGGCGAGGACAGAACAGTAGCGTGGACCACTACGGAACGCCAAGATTTATTGCGGCGACACTATCCACAAATAGTCGAAGCCTTCGAAGAATCAATTAAGAAGCCAGAAAAGGGGAAGAAATCAAGGACTCTAAAGAATAAAGACAGCGAAGGTAAAGAAAAACCGAAACGAAAATATAAAAGGAAAGTAAACAAATCAACCGTGGGAGTAGAAACTGGTGGTGTGAGTAACTTTGATTTCGCAAATAAAAGTTCTACATTTAACTCCAGCAAAATTGGCGTCAAGGTTGTTAAATTAAAAAGAAATCTAGTGAAGAATTCGGGCACCAAAGGGCAAAAAACTATTCAAAGTTTCATTGCAAACAAAAGAAGAAAATCTTGTAAAGATTTACATTCCATGCAAAATAGTTTTAAGAATATGACAATAGAAAACGACGAATGCGAGTCGATGAAGTTTACTGATAAAATTAACAATAAACTTCCAGTCAGTGAGCCCTCGAAACTTTTACTCCAAATGGTCGAATCGACGAATGATGACAATAATCATGACAGTGACTTGTCTGATATCGTGGACAACATGGTGACGCGGGCGCCCCTCATCAAGACGGCTAAGTTAGAACACAACTTAGTGAAACTAGTTTTTTCTAAGAATTCAACGCCTCGGAAATCAGTTTACAGGAAAAGTGCTCTTATGAACTTGATCAATAATTGTTCAACACCACAGAGCAGTCCTCTACGAGAGCCGATTATGAAATTAAATAACAAAGTTGACACGAGCTACTTTTTCGATAAATTGTCGGAGGATTGTGACGCTTTCGAACTATCTCTTGACGGCATTCACGGCGAGGCTATTCGTGATAGAACTGGTGATTTTAGTTTGCCAGATGTCTACTTCTAAAATACCTATAATTAAATTGTAATTATAATATTAAATAAACTAATAATAAAGATTTTGATTAAATGCGATTTCGTTTCAAATATATCATACTCTGATTGGTAACTAAAGTTCTGCCTCATTTGGCAGGCCCTCATTTCTCGCGGGCAGTCGTACCAATGACAATGCCTATTACTTTCACCTCTGTCGGCGCTTATATTGCCCGGAGATTTCGATGGCGAACATTCATAATAAAGTAAGACGTGTTCCAATATAGGTAGGTACTCTAATACCCTATGCTTATCAGAATATTAGGTCACAATCACATGACTATGTGTTTGCCTCTTAACACTCGAGTAAAGTTTTCCGGCCCGCAAGAGGCTTGAAGATCGAGGGATAAATTAAATAGGTTATTCTAGATTAGTAGATTACTTGCGCCTTGGGGGAGACATATCCAGCAGTGGACG
>CAXARK010000676.1:0-16228 GCA_963971205.1 Aethes cnicana
TATCACAAAATTTCAGATACGACGAAGACTTATAACTCGACTCAAATTTGAAATTGACCTGTCTGGAATTGTTGTCGTCAGACACAAGCGGCCCGCGTGGACTCCGAGATCCGAAGCTGGGGCGAGCGCTATAGAAAGTCAGTGGATGCGCACATCAAGTCGCTGGCGGCGGCGGCGACGTGCGCGCGTGACACGCACCGCGCGCGGACTGAGCACGTGGCGCGCGCTCTCGACGACCACGTCCGCAGAGCCCTGGAGGCTGTCGAGTTCACTGAGGAGGTATCGAATTAAAACTATGAAACATTGTCTCAAACTTTCGCGATGCACACTCATATTAAACACACTACTAACGGGACTTAATCGCTAAAAAAACTGACCAAAAAGTGACCACGGCCGCTGCATCGCGGCCGAAACGTCGAGGTAAAATAGAAATATTTTTTTCTCAAACATGCTCGGAAATGTTCGTGTTACTTTCAAAAAAAGAAGACGCGAGGCTGTCCATTGCCGGCCTTGGCCAGCAAAAACATTATTGTCGTGTGTGTGTTTTTTTTAATTCGCTTGCTATTTGAGACACCTCTGTAGAGAAACTGACAAATCCATGGAGGTAATAAGTACAACTTCCATGGCCAAATCATCCACGATCATGGAAGTTGTTACCAAACTGGAGCGAGGCACCAGCCGGTATGGGGTAAATGAAATGAAACTAGGAAATAGATATATGTGTACTATAATCTCAATCAGTAAGTATACCTTGTTCACATAAAGAGATATAATGCCTTAGGCTACAAAATTTCAATGGCTCAGCGGCTTAGGCTAGGGCGTGGGCAAATTGGAGATCTGTGGGTTAACTTTGTGTATTTATGGTTTTTGTTCTTTAAATTAAATAGATTTAAGAAATAAAGAGGGAGGGCGCCACCGGCAGAAGAAGCCGGAAAAAAAATAAAGAAAGAAGGGTACTTCACCAAATGGAAGGCTCGGGGCGCTACCCGGCGCTATGCCCGAGAACCTCTGGGTGAAGAGTTGGAAAGCTGCAAGCCGGAGAGTAGGCCTGGGACTCCAGGAAGATGGAGGTCCCACCAGGCTTAGAATTGTCCACGATCCGTACAGGATTGGACCGTAAAAAGGAAAAAAAAGTCCTTAGAAATTTAACCAAACCCCTGAAACAAATAATATTCCAAATTACTATGTTGCCGAGAAGGCCTATGGTTAGGAAACCTAGATTTAGTTGTAAATGATTATAGGAGGCTTACCCAAGGAGGAAAATAAGGCCTGCTTATGGCCGACCAAACCGCTGGTGCCCAATGTCAACTCACTTGGGGGCTTTTGAAGCTGAAAAACGTAAGAAAATTAATACCGATGCAACCAAATCACGGCGTCACATGAAGGCCCGTATTCCAAATTCAAACTTACTCAAATCCGGGGTTTATATAGCGGCACTCGAGCAATAGAAAGTGACACGCTTCCACGCGATTTGGGAAATAAGCTGAAAAAATAAGATTAGAGATGAGAAATATGCACTAGGCCGCAGGGATGAGAAGTAGAAATAAAATCCTTCAGGAATCACTCACGGATTATCCCTTTAAGGGACTCAAAATTAGGCACACGGCCTTGCAGCTTATCGCTTTCAAGAGAAAAAAGAACGTAGGCCACGTAGGTCGTGGATGACAGTTCGAAAATTGCCAGCGTTCGAATTCGCCATAGACGACAAATCGTTCCAAAATACTGGTTCAAATTTAAAAACCCATTATTGAACTAGGCCTAAATAAAGATATGAAACATAAGCGATGAATTGCTGAAATTAAAAACCCTGAAATAAATTTTATTTACTAAGAATCACTATGGCGTTTTTAAGACTGTCAACACTAGGGCGAGTTTTCTCTAATGCTGGATGAGGCAAATGGAACAGTAGTCATACAGCCAAGATCGATAATCGATATAGAAATCAATTATCAAAACGATTAAAAAGGACATTTAAATAGGGTAGGGGGGTTTAAAATAAATGTGTAACAGTACCTCCCAACCCAAGGAAAATTTGGACTTAGGACAAATTTTTTTTTGCTGGTCCCCAGCACATAGCCTGTCTAGCCAAAGAAGAACAAGGAGTCCTTGGCCATGCAGCACGAAGTTTCACGCCGACGGCTGCATGTCCAATGACTTCAATATAAATTCGACGACTGGAGACAAATCTCAATATAATAAGGTAGAACCATAGGCTATGCAGCACGAAGTTTCACGCCGACGGCTGCATATCCAACAACGGCTACCAAAAGAAAACTTCAAAGGAAGGAACAATTCACCCTACCTAAATAACATATGGATGTGGAGCGTCGACGTTGGCGGCGCAGCGAGATGTGGTCAGCACCGGGCTGCGCGTCCTACGACCACAGCAGAACACCAAAAGGAGATTTAAAAAAAATGGATTACCACCACCAAAATCGAACCCACACATTGAACTCTTTCTATGGACAAGCAAAGTAGTTACAGAGTTCCGTGCAGAAAGAAATAATATTACTATGGCAAAAAGTCGCTTTCTACGTTGCTATGCAGTGTAACAACAAAGCTGCACAACAAAAGATATAAAATAAACAACTAATTAATTACTCTTGAGGTTTTGTACGTGCCAAGACCCCAAGTTCTTTCCACTTACAAAATCTTGTAACTCGTACACTAATGGAGAGCGTTTGGAAATAATACGACATTTTAAGTATTTTGGGGCTAATTTAGCCATATAAAATTTACCAGCGTCACTTATAGGAAACGTTTTTTTCCACACGATATCTCCAACTTGATACTCTACGGTTTTCCTACCTTGGTTATAGTAACGTGCACCTTTAATGTGAGCCTTTCCCAAGGCCAGCGTCACTTTGTCAAACACTTCCTGTAAACCGCCCAATCTCAAAGCGTAATCATCACGCGAAGCCATCGACAAGTCGACTTGGGAGGACCTTCGGTTCCCGTAAAATAAACCACACGGGACGGCTTCTCGCCCATGAACTAGAAAATAAGGTGTAAATTTTGTCGATTCATTTACAGTGGTGTTTAAGACGAACTGAACCTTAGGCAGCGTCGTATCCCAGGACCGGTGGTCGTCCTGCACCATGATGGACACCGTGGTCATGACCGTACGGTGGTATCTTTCAACCGTATTAACCTGGGGACAATATCGTGGAGTGAAATGAATTTGGGGGATGTTGTATCTCTGAAACAGGGCTTTAAGTTCGCTGCCAGTGAATTGCGTTCCATTATCCGCAATCACTGTACGCGGTATGCCGTGTTTAAGAAAGACTTCATCCTCCAAACGCTGGGAAATAGTTTTACCTACAGCACGTCTGAGGGGAAACAACATAACGTACTTCGAAAAGCAACAAACCACAGATAAAATGAAAGTGAAGCCCGCCCGAGAACGGGGAAGGGGGCCTACTAAATCTAAGCATAAAGTTTCAAAAGGTCGGGAACAGACCTTAGGATCACCCATAAAACCTTGAGGAGGTTTCTGCGAGTGCTTATAAGCACTGCAGACGTCACAATTACGAACTAAGTCTACTACATCTTGGTACATGCTCGGCCAAAAAAAATGCTGAGACAAGCGTTTATAAGTCTTGAAAACACCTAAGTGCGATACAGAATCGCAGTGACACGATTTTAAAAGCTCCGCGCGTCTATCAAGTGGCACAACCTCCTTCCAATCAAATTCACTAGGAAAACGAAATTTATTTTTAGAGAAACGGAATATTTTGTCATCTTTTATAGTATAATTGGGACAAGAGGTTGGGAACCGTTTACATTTTTCATAAAGTTTACTGTACCATTCACATTTAGTATGTATCTCCAGAACAGGCACGGCACGCGATAAGGCGTCCGGGACGACGTTATCTCTCCCTTTCCGATGTACAATTTCAAAATCGTAGGGCGACAGGCGACATCCCCAACGGGCTAACCTACCCGTGGGATTAGACAAATTGAAAAACCATTTCAAGCTGGAGTGGTCAGTTACTATTTTAAAACGAGGACCACCCTCCAAATAAGGTCGAAAGTGTTCTACCGAAAAGACTACCGCTAACGCCTCTCTCTCAGTAGCTGAATAGTTGCGCTCTGCTTTATTCAAAGATCTGCTAGCGAAGGCGATCGGGTGTTCGTAACCGTCCTCTGAAACTTGCATTAAGGTTCCCGCGATACCAAAACCTGACGCGTCACAGTGCACAGAAAAAGGCTTAGAGAAATCTGGGCACGCCAAAATCGGCGCAGACACAAGAGCAGACTTCAAATCATTAAAAGCTTTGTCAGCTTCAACCGACCAAGAAAAGGGAGGGGCACCCTTACGAGTACTAGTCAATGCGTTAAGGGGCGCAGCCTTCGCGCTAAAAGATTCAATAAATCGCCTATAATATGACGCGGTACCGAGAAACATTTTAACTTCTTTTCGGGAAGTGGGGGTAGGAAAATCAACAATAGCTTGAATTTTAGAAGGATCGGTGTGTAGACCTTGTTCGTCTACTACATAGCCGAGATACTTTAGCTCTTTTCGGAAAAAGTTGCATTTATCAAAATTAATAGTTAAATTTGCAAATTTCAAACGGTCCAAAACGCGAGATAATAACGAAATATGTTCGTCGAATGACTTACTAACGACGACAATGTCATCGAGATATACAAAAAGTCTACCATTAAATTCGGGTCCAAACAACTGGTCCATTAACCGCTGTTGTGTAGCGGGAGCACCCGTTAAACCGAAGCACATAACTTTAAATTGAAAGAGTCCGCGACCAGGCACGGTAAACGCGGTACGCTCTTTAGACGCATCATTTAAAGGGATTTGCCAAAAGGCACTTTTCAAATCAATTGAAGAAAGGAATTTAGCATCTCTTAATTGGTCAAGGATACCGTTGATATAAGGTAAGGGATACGCATCGTGCTTACTCAAAGAGTTCAACTTACGACTATCGATACAGAAACGTAACTCACCGTTAGATTTGGGAGTGAACAAGGTAGGATTGTTCCAGGCGCTCGTACTAGGTTCGACAACGTCCTGTGCTAACATTTCATCTAACTGTTTATTTAACTCGACTAAGCGGTGAGGCGATATAGGATAATAACGCTGTTTTACAGGTGAACAGTCGCCAGTATCAATGGTGTGAGTAAGAAGATTCGTTCTACCTAAGCCCTTCCGTTTGAATGAGATCTCTTCGAATTGATGTATGAGGTCGTCGGCAATTGCACGTTGATCGGTGGTCAGGCGATCAAAGGAATGCAGACGAACCTCGGAGACCTTGTATCCAGCAGAGATATTAGGCTCTAAAGTATAATCATCGAACAATTTTGGTGCAATTCCAAAAGCCTTCCAAAAATCGACTCCCAATATAAGGGGAGTAGTCACATCCGGGATAATGTAAAATTTAATAATCCTAGTCAAATCCTTAACTTTGACAGGTAAGCAAAGACTGCCACGAACTTTAGCCTGGGAGTCATTAGCGGTGGAGATGTAATTTAAGTCACCACAACCGTCTATAGAAACACCCCATGCTTCAAATAAATCAGATAAATCTGTACCTAAAATGGAAATTGAAGATCCTGAATCCAATAAACCGTAGAATGGCTGGTCAAAAATCTCAATAGAAATATGCGGCCGATCATCACGATCGAAAAGGTTCCGAACCGCCGAAACAGAAGGAGAGACGAAAGCATTACGCTTAAACAAATTAAACTCCCTATCAAATTCTACCAAAGGGTTCTGATGTTTCACGCCATCAGAGCCCGAAGGTTTTACGATTAGACGGTCCGGGTTAACTAGTTTTTTGGACTCCCAGCAGAGTTATTGCCATCACTAGCGCCCGGAGAACTCGAAGAACAATTAGGACAAGACGAACTTTAACTTTTTTTGCCACATTTAAAACATACTATAACACGCGAGGGACAGCCACGCAAATCGTGCGTGTCTACTCGGCAACGCGGGCAAAAACGTTTGGTTGACGTAGCCTCAACCCTAGGCTTAGCAAAAGACTTGCAACACAAGTCGACGGCCAAAGAGCTCGACGACGGCTTGGGAGGCTCAACAAAAGAGTTGGCCCTCTGCCAGCTATTCTCAAGAACACGACAAATATTTTTTAATTCCTTTAAAGAGGATACTGAATGTACAGCCATAGGGACCGCATATTCAGGCCTGATATTGATGGACACAATGTCAAATTTTTCTTTATCCGAAAGAGGTTCCGACAACCTACTGAAATAATTTTGCATTATACTAATATAGGACGATATGCATTCATTCGGCCCCTGCGTGCGATTGCGGATTTCCTTAAGGAGACGCCGGTCATAGTCAAATGGTAAGAACTCTTCAAGAAGAGCCGCCTGAAGTTGTTGCCAAGTACCGACCTCGGACTTCACCCCTCGGTACCACAGTAAGGCGTCACCCTCGAAAACTTCCACCGCCGACGAAAAAAGTTGTTCCTCTGTGATCTGCCGTGATCCACAGAGCTCCTCCAATCGCTGTAGGAAAGCCTTTACGCAGGACTTGCCATTAAATTTCAAATTCAATGAACTAACTGTGTGAGGTTTACTAGTAAAAACCGGCACGACGGGAATATTAGAGACGGGAGTAGTATTCTCCGGCTCAGGGTCACAAAATTGAGAAGAACTGGATTTAAATATGGTAAACATATTGTCTAATTTGGACAAATGCCGATCTAGTTTGTCAGACATTTCCGCATATAGGGGTTCATCGGTAACAACCCGAGTTAAACGGTGATAAATGTGATGAGCAAGCGCTTGGATGCGATTTAAATTTTTTAAAGTTAAGGGTCGCGTGGTAACACTAGTCAACTGAGACAGTTCCTCCATTTTGCCATTTATACAACTTAATTCTAATTTTACATCTCCATCATAAGTGGATATTTGATCGGACGGTATGTCCTTTGACAATTTACGGATCTGTGTCCTTAAAGTTTTCACGTCATCACTAGGAGTAGCATCTCTAATAGATACTTCATATGCCAGTTCGTCCTTATGTAAGAGGTTGAAAGCAATCGGACGTTCTTCCATATTGATAACCTTTTAAACAAAATTTAATTTGGAAAAGCAAGCAAAAAAAAATAATATATATATTGCTGACTGTACACGCACAGCAGTATAAACAAGATGCAAGATGCCCGCAGTTAAGCAGAGAAAACCAGAAGCAGAAATAAATAAAGTATTAATTTTTAACAAGTTTTTTTTTTGCTGACTGTACCACTAAAAAAATATCAGAGGCTATAAAGCCCAAAAGGTTTCAGTAATAAAATTTGAAAAGCAAGAAAGCACAATCTGGTATGTTAATTCAACTGCCTGGACTATCTAGTAATTATTTCAAAGTTTTTGTATCAATTCACCGGACTATACAAAATATCAAAACGAGTCACAACCAATTTGCACAATTATACAACAAGAATGTAGGCAGTAACTAAATTCAAAGCAAAACAAATGATGTTAATTTATAATTTAAGTCGTTTTTTTTTTTCTATTTTTTTTTTGTGCTGACTGTACTTACTGAATTCAAGAATAAGTCCAAAATGACACCAATAAGCAACAAAATAATTAGTACTACAAATGAAATTTCAATTAATTTTGTCGACTATGAAAATGTTTTCTTTTATGCTAACTGTAGGTACTTTTTTTTTATATGCCACAAATTATGATTATTACAATGAAAAATATTTTTTATAAGTATTGCACTTGTCAAGTTAAGTAAATAACAGCTTGGTTAAATTAAGAAGAAAAAATTAAGTTGTAAGTTTAAATTACCATGTGCACATAACCTCTTAAACAACAATGCACAGAAATACCACTTTTTTTTTTTATTCCAATAGTAATGTATATCAACGTATTTTTTAATTAATAATAATGTAAATAACACTTTAAATGAAACAGGCCAGTTATGAAATAACACAGTTCAACCACAGAAATACCAAAGTGCAAGTGCACCTAATAAAGCACTGTTATTTAGCAATAAAAACACTTCACACAGAAATAGTATCATATATAGGCAGTCACAGATTATTTTAGAGTAATTCTCATAAAAGGTTCAAGTAAAATAGTTCAAATTATGCAAAATAGCAGTAAAGTATTCATGACCCAAACAATGTTCAATATAGAAAGAAGGTTTTTTGCAATATTAAAATAGCACACTCTTTAAATGAAAATTAAAGTTTAAGATAAATGTCAGAGCTTTAAATTATAACATACATGAAACCTACATGCACCAAACAGCAGTGTGTGCATGTAGCAATGTTTAAAGTAGCAAAATGACACAAGATAAAGATAAAATTAACCCACACTTGTTGTAGCAAATGACACAACAAGCCTCCAATTTAAGCCCGAGTTGGTGCGACACTGTTACCAAACTGGAGCGAGGCACCAGCCGGTATGGGGTAAATGAAATGAAACTAGGAAATAGATATATGTGTACTATAATCTCAATCAGTAAGTATACCTTGTTCACATAAAGAGATATAATGCCTTAGGCTACAAAATTTCAATGGCTCAGCGGCTTAGGCTAGGGCGTGGGCAAATTGGAGATCTGTGGGTTAACTTTGTGTATTTATGGTTTTTGTTCTTTAAATTAAATAGATTTAAGAAATAAAGAGGGAGGGCGCCACCGGCAGAAGAAGCCGGAAAAAAAATAAAGAAAGAAGGGTACTTCACCAAATGGAAGGCTCGGGGCGCTACCCGGCGCTATGCCCGAGAACCTCTGGGTGAAGAGTTGGAAAGCTGCAAGCCGGAGAGTAGGCCTGGGACTCCAGGAAGATGGAGGTCCCACCAGGCTTAGAATTGTCCACGATCCGTACAGGATTGGACCGTAAAAAGGAAAAAAAAGTCCTTAGAAATTTAACCAAACCCCTGAAACAAATAATATTCCAAATTACTATGTTGCCGAGAAGGCCTATGGTTAGGAAACCTAGATTTAGTTGTAAATGATTATAGGAGGCTTACCCAAGGAGGAAAATAAGGCCTGCTTATGGCCGACCAAACCGCTGGTGCCCAATGTCAACTCACTTGGGGGCTTTTGAAGCTGAAAAACGTAAGAAAATTAATACCGATGCAACCAAATCACGGCGTCACATGAAGGCCCGTATTCCAAATTCAAACTTACTCAAATCCGGGGTTTATATAGCGGCACTCGAGCAATAGAAAGTGACACGCTTCCACGCGATTTGGGAAATAAGCTGAAAAAATAAGATTAGAGATGAGAAATATGCACTAGGCCGCAGGGATGAGAAGTAGAAATAAAATCCTTCAGGAATCACTCACGGATTATCCCTTTAAGGGACTCAAAATTAGGCACACGGCCTTGCAGCTTATCGCTTTCAAGAGAAAAAAGAACGTAGGCCACGTAGGTCGTGGATGACAGTTCGAAAATTGCCAGCGTTCGAATTCGCCATAGACGACAAATCGTTCCAAAATACTGGTTCAAATTTAAAAACCCATTATTGAACTAGGCCTAAATAAAGATATGAAACATAAGCGATGAATTGCTGAAATTAAAAACCCTGAAATAAATTTTATTTACTAAGAATCACTATGGCGTTTTTAAGACTGTCAACA
Source organism: Aethes cnicana (assembly GCA_963971205.1). Classification (NCBI taxonomy): domain Eukaryota; kingdom Metazoa; phylum Arthropoda; class Insecta; order Lepidoptera; family Tortricidae; genus Aethes; species Aethes cnicana. The sequence continues at coordinate 9,574 of CAXARK010000676.1, forward strand.
CTAGGGCGAGTTTTCTCTAATGCTGGATGAGGCAAATGGAACAGTAGTCATACAGCCAAGATCGATAATCGATATAGAAATCAATTATCAAAACGATTAAAAAGGACATTTAAATAGGGTAGGGGGGTTTAAAATAAATGTGTAACAAAGTAGTAAATACTGATGTGGGGTGTGGCCTTGGCCCTTATTTTGTACTTACAATACATAAATATGTTAATACATAGTTAAATAGTTACATAAATATATGATACAAATAATATACGTAAATAATACATAAGTAACTGATAATAACACAGGATACATAAGATACATACTTATATAGATCATATTATATTATAATACAGTTATATTACATAATTACGTTACATAAATAAATAATGTACTATAATAATAATATAAGTGTTACTACATACATCCATATAAATAATATCAAATGTTATAAAGTATATGTCGCATGTCATGTAAGTAAATAACGAAATAAATCTTAAATTATGTTAAATGTACTAAAAATAATATTTTCTTAGCGGACAGTGTAATTTATTTTATTAGTAGACGATGACGCGAGGCGCCGGACCGCCCGACCGGTCCTTCAAGGCCATGCGGCGGGCCGTGCGCCCGCGCCTTGCCCAGTTTAGTCGATAAGCCACCTGTGACGCGAAGCCTGTGCGCCTTGTTGGCCCGGCACTGTGTTTACGTTCAAATTATCGTATGCAAATTATAAAAATCGATGCTTTCTGGACTGCCTACTGCTTCCGCTGTTTTCGTGCTTCCTTCCACTCTCACCCCTTCTAAACTTTGTGTGTTGATTGTGCTTATGAACATTATACCGTGTTTACTGGATTTGAAGTGCTTATTTCTCGCCTTCTTCAGCCTGCACGAACCTACGCTATAAAAGGCAAGTTTATAACACCTACTCAGCACCGCTTCCTGCAACATAGCTAAACTGGTGACCCCTGCAAACACGAAAAATGAGTGAGAATAAAACCACACCCGGATCGAGTAAAGATGGCGGCGGCCAGTCCGATCCAATATTATCGGATGTTTGTCGAGTCGGCGTTAGAGTACCGGTTTTCTGGCCTGAAAAACCAGCGATTTGGTTCGCCCAGATGGAAAGCCAATTTGCTATTTCAAATATTACGGCAGATGCGACCAAATTTTATTATGTGGTGGCACAGCTCGACTCACAATTTGCGGCTGTGGTGGAAGACGTCATTATTAACCCACCCGCTACTGATAAATACGCAAAATTGAAGACCGAATTGATCAAGAGATTGTCGGCAACCAAGCAACAGAGAGTGATGCAGCTTCTGGATCGAGAGGAACTAGGCGACCGCAAACCCTCTCAATTTCTCCGCCATTTGCAACACCTAGCAGGTCCGAATGTGCCAGACGATTTCATGCTCTCAGTATGGTTAGGCCGCCTACCTACCAACATCCAATCGATCGTCGCTTCGCAAACTACAGAGTCACTCGACGTCTTGACAGATTTGGCTGACCGTGTCTACGATGTCGTGCCCAGACATCAGGTAGCTTCTACGTCTGCAACTTCTGACACAACACAGTTCAACGAGCTCCTCCGTCAAGTGAACGAGCTGTCAAAGGATATGAAAGCTGTCAAACTGCAGCTCAATAAAAGACAATCAAGATCGACGGCCCGCTCTTCTAGCAAATCCCGCAATCGTTCCAGCTCACGAAGATCCGCATCCAGTTACAGGAAATATCCGAATTGCTGGTATCACGCAAAATTCGGCGAGAGTGCTAGTAAATGCGTGAAGCCCTGCGATTATAAATCGGGAAACGAGAAGGGCACTCGATAATGGCGACCGCCGAATGCCCTAGCACTGGTCGCTTATTCGTCACCGACCATACTACGAAGACACAGTTTCTCGTGGATACCGGCAGCGATCTCTGTGTGTTCCCAAGGTCATTACTCAAGAATCGACGGCAAAAAACAAGCTACCAGTTATGTGCAGCGAACGGCTCAACAATTCACACTTACGGCTACATACACCTTGTGCTAAACCTAGGCTTGCGCCGCGACTTTACTTGGAGATTTATTGTGGCGGATGTTACAAAGGCGATAATCGGCGTGGACTTTCTGTCGTACTACAACCTCATAGTTGACTGCAGAAACCAACAACTGATCGATAATACCACTAGTCTTTTTACCGTGGCTTTGCCTGCCCGCCCGTCAGAAGATATTTCTTCAGTAAAAACCGTATCAGGTGACTCAATTTATCATCGCATACTACTTCAATATCCCGACATTACTCGCCCATCTGGCGTTCATCGGACTCCAAAGCATAATGTCCTTCATCATATTCGTACCACTCCAGGGCCTCCTGTGTCGTGCTCTCCTCGACGGTTGGCTCCGGATAAATTGAAGATAGCTAAGGACGAATTTGCTATTATGATTCAAAATGGTATCGCGAGACCATCAGAGTCACCATGGTCGTCACCACTCCACCTTGCTCCTAAGAAGGAAAATGGCTGGCGTCCGTGTGGGGACTACAGGATGCTCAACTCCAGAACGATCCCGGATAAGTATCCTATACGCCATATACATGACTTCTCACATAATATTTCTGGTTGCCAGGTATTTTCCACCATCGACCTTGAGAAGGCCTACCACCAAATCCCCGTGAATCCAGAGGACATCCAGAAAACCTCTATCACCACGCCATTCGGACTCTACGAGTTTCCGTTTATGACATTTGGCCTCCGCAACGCAGGCCAAACCTTTCAGCGGTTCGTGGATGAGATGGTAAGGGGACTAGACTTTTGTTTTGCCTATCTAGATGATTTCTTGGTGTACTCAAAGGACGAGGAAACTCATAAAGAGCACCTTCGCCAGCTATTCGCCAGATTTCAGGAAAATGGTATGGTGATAAATACCTCTAAATGTGTCTTCGGTGTCTCGGAGGTAACATTTCTCGGATACCGCATTTCAGTCGAGGGTACGAAACCACTTCCAGCCAAGGTTGAAGCTATCAGGAACTTTCCCGCCCCCAAGACTGTGAAGGAGCTGCGCAGATTTCTTGGAATGATCAATTTTTACCGTAGATTCATCCCAAACGCAGCACAGCATCAGGCTCCTTTGAATGCATTATTAACCGGCTCAGTCAAAGGTTCTCATCCGGTGAAGTTCTCGAGCGAAGAACACGACGCCTTCTCTCGCTGTAAGGACAGCTTATGCCAGGCCGCGCTCTTAGCACACCCCAGTAGTCAGGCTAGGCTGGCCATTGTAACGGATGCATCGGACACCGCCTTAGGGGCGGCATTACAGCAATGCACGGACGGAGAATGGCAGCCACTCGCATTCTTCTCGCGAAAATTAACACCAGCGCAAAGTAAGTACTCGCCATATGATCGAGAGCTTCTAGCCATTTATGAAGCCATAAAATATTTTCGACACATGGTGGAGGCTCGAGTCTTTACGGTGTATACAGACCACAAACCACTTTGTTATGCATTTCACTCCCGTAAAGACAATTGCTCTCCAAGGCAGTTCAGGCATTTGGACTACATCTCGCAATTCACCACTGATATCCAGCACATTTCCGGAAAGGATAACGTCGTGGCTGACACCCTGTCACGCATCGATGAGATTGCCCAGCCAGTGGATCTAATTAAGCTAGCACAGTCACAACTCACCGATCCGGAATTGGAAGAACTGCTGCGCGGCAACACGTCGCTACGCCTAAAAAAAGTTAAGTTGCCAGGATCCCACGTGGAGTTATATTGCGACGAAGGTAATGGCATACCCAGACCATACGTTACCAAGGGACTTCGACGACAGGTATTTGAAAGTCTTCACTCCCTCAGCCATCCCGGTGCCAATGCTTCCATCAAATTATTGACAGAGCGATTCACTTGGCCGGGTATAAAAAAAGATTGCCGAGAATGGGCACGTAGTTGTCTTGCGTGCCAGCGAGCTAAGGTGACCCGTCATGTATCTGCCCCACTGGGAACGTTCAAGCTGCCGACGTCGAGATTCATGTATATTCACATCGACCTCGTAGGTCCTATGCCCACGTCTCAAGGTTTCAAGTATTGCCTCACGGTCGTCGACCGATTTACACGATGGCCTGAGGCGATTCCTTTACAAGAAATCACTGCAGAAGCTGTAGCTAAAGGGCTGCTCCATGGGTGGATAGCACGCTTTGGATGCCCCCATGATATCGTCACCGATCGAGGCAGACAATTTGAGAGTGCCCTGTTTAAGCATCTATCCGAATTAGTGGGATTTCAGCACCGACGTACGACTGCGTATCACCCGGCGTGTAATGGCCTTGTAGAGAGATTCCATAGACAGTTCAAGGCGGCCATCACTTGTCACGCTAACAGCAACTGGATGGAATCACTACCATTGGTCTTGCTCGGAATTCGTAGCGCCTTCAAAGAAGATCTAAACGCCTCCACTGCCGAGCTCGTATACGGGGAGCCATTGAGACTGCCCGGCGAATTTTTAGATGTCACGTTAGGCGCGGATGAGACAATAGACATGTCAGATTACATTGCTCGTCTTCGCAAATTTGTCCAAAATATGTCACCTGTACCAGCCTCAAGGCATTCTAATAAGAGATCTGTTTTTGTATACAAAGACCTAAGTACGGCTAGCCATGTATTTCTAAGAGACGATGCTCGTCACTCTTCGTTACAACCGGCCTACACGGGGCCTTATGAAGTTCTACATAGAGGGGACAAGGTTTTCAAATTAAAAGTTAAAAATAAGGATGTTACTGTGTCGATAAATCGTATAAAACCAGCATATATATTATTTAATGATTTTCCGAGTCCCCCCACTGTAAATGTAGAAAATCAACCCGCTCCAGAGACGCAAGACACTGTTACTAGGACCCGTTCAGGACGCGTCGTTCGTCGTCCTAATTTCTATCGCCCTTGACGGTCTCTGGAGGGGGGTGATGTGGCCTTGGCCCTTATTTTGTACTTACAATACATAAATATGTTAATACATAGTTAAATAGTTACATAAATATATGATACAAATAATATACGTAAATAATACATAAGTAACTGATAATAACACAGGATACATAAGATACATACTTATATAGATCATATTATATTATAATACAGTTATATTACATAATTACGTTACATAAATAAATAATGTACTATAATAATAATATAAGTGTTACTACATACATCCATATAAATAATATCAAATGTTATAAAGTATATGTCGCATGTCATGTAAGTAAATAACGAAATAAATCTTAAATTATGTTAAATGTACTAAAAATAATATTTTCTTAGCGGACAGTGTAATTTATTTTATTAGTAGACGATGACGCGAGGCGCCGGACCGCCCGACCGGTCCTTCAAGGCCATGCGGCGGGCCGTGCGCCCGCGCCTTGCCCAGTTTAGTCGATAAGCCACCTGTGACGCGAAGCCTGTGCGCCTTGTTGGCCCGGCACTGTGTTTACGTTCAAATTATCGTATGCAAATTATAAAAATCGATGCTTTCTGGACTGCCTACTGCTTCCGCTGTTTTCGTGCTTCCTTCCACTCTCACCCCTTCTAAACTTTGTGTGTTGATTGTGCTTATGAACATTATACCGTGTTTACTGGATTTGAAGTGCTTATTTCTCGCCTTCTTCAGCCTGCACGAACCTACGCTATAAAAGGCAAGTTTATAACACCTACTCAGCACCGCTTCCTGCAACATAGCTAAATGGGGTAAGTGCGCCTAAATGTATATCGCCCCTATGCCTTGTAAACAGCCAACTACTAGTTGAGTAATATTTATAGGTTTCGATATATTTATGTTAGGCGCACTTACCCCATCCTGGCGCACTTGCCCCGAAACTGACAAATCCATGGAGGTACCTAATAAGTACATGGCCAAATCATCCACGATCATGGAAGTAGTAAATACTGATGCGGGGTAAGTGCACCTAAATTTATTTCGCCCCTATGCCTTGTAAACAGCCAACTACTAGTTGAGTAATATTTATAGGTTTCGATGTATTTATGTTAGGCGCACTTACCCCATCCTGGCGCACTCACCCCAACTGACCTTACGATTTCCTCTCTGTTTGAGAAAAGCATTATATATACCTCGGCCGCAATTGCGATTGCCGGACTCGTACTAATAGAAGGCTTCGCTTCGCTCAGCCTTCTAACTGACTCGTCCGGCAATGCGCTACTTGGCGGCCTCTGCAAATAATGTACTATTTACGCGATTAAATCCCGTTAGTAGTGTGTTTAATAAAACTACGAGTATGAAGTTTGACTATACGAAGTTTTCATTTTATGCAATAGCACCAGCGACGATGGAAGGACCATCGAAGGAGACCAACTTTCTTGTTGGCACCGTATGGTCTTTTAATCGGTGAGACTGTCTTCTAAGATGTATATTTCTAAACTAACGACAAAAGGTAATGGAATAAAAAAATGCTTCATTTATCACCGAAATTTTGAGATCCTTTGATTACCAAGTAGGCACTTATCACTTTGAAAGTCAACAATGCAAGCAGATTATATACTAAACCACATACAATTGATGGGAAATAAATAACTTGAACTATGAACTGAACTATTTTTTCACAAAATTCAAGCTTAATCAAACTACCTAGTATGTCAGGGCCCTCGCCCACGGCAATTTTTGTAGCGATGCTGCTGCTTTTAC
>CAXARK010000677.1:0-19006 GCA_963971205.1 Aethes cnicana
GAGTTACTTAGAAAAATTGTTACAACATAGACTCTTTTGGTCATTGCCTCATTAGGGAAGTTCACACAATACACAAATTCCGTACCGCACACAGTAAATTATCTCTTATTTATTATTATTATCGCATATTTTTCCAATTCCAACCAAATATTACGCATACAGCTGCTTTCAAAGATGTCCTCTTTTACACATTCCATACCTTTCGCGGTATACCTCAACCCTTATATCCATCATCATCATCACTTCAGCCGAAAGAAGTCCACTGCTGGACATAGGCCTCCCCCAAGGCTCGCCACTCAGACCGGTCCTGTGCTACTTGCTTTCACCGATTTCCCGCGACCTTCACGAGGTCGTCGCGCCATCTTGTTGGAGGCCTACCGACAGCTCGTCTCCCGGTCCTTCCATCCACGAATTTTTTTTTAATTTTTGAAATAAATTAAGCAAAATAAAGTTACATAAGAGGGTTTATCCCGAAAATTGGCAACGTCGCATATAGCTGTCAAATAATTCGCTGTTTTTATTAATTTTTCAATATTACTGAATTAAAAAAGAAGTTATCGTTCTATGGTTGAATGACGCGTCTCGTTTTACATTTGTTGGTTAGCCATTCAAACGATAAGATTACATTGAAATGCATGGAAAATGCGATGGAAAGTTTTCAAAAAATAGTACTTCCATAATCCTAAAATTTTCGTGTTCCTATGATAATTGTTGCAATCCATATTTAATGTTTTATTCAACCATAGAGCGATAATTCATATTTTCATTCAGTAATATTCAGAAATTAACGAAAACAGCGAAATATTTGACAGCTATTTGCGACGTTGCCAACTTTCGGAGTAAACCATCTTAAAAGTATTTGGAACTGTGTCACAGGTGATGCAGTTCGGGCGTATCGACGGCAACGCGTATACGCTGGACTTTCAGTATCCGTTTTCGGCGCTGCAAGCGTTCGCGGTCGCACTTGCCAACGTCACGCAGCGCCTCAAGTGAACTACCCTCGAAAATAAATCAATATCTTGGAACCACCACAACAGCCTATTTGCCCGCTTCTGGGCTTAGGCCTCTCTTCGCGAGATGGTTTGGGCTAGTCCACGGCCTAGTGCGGATCGGGCCATCTTTGAAATTAACACGAGTTGAATAAGACAGACAAATAATCGTTATTCCATGGGAAATAACAACGATGGAAATCGCGTGAAATTGTAGTGAAAAAATAGCAACGGCTCTCTAAAAAAATATTCTGTAAAAAAATATTTTGGTTCAAGCTTTTTAGTGTCCTCATTTGTACATTCATCAACTCCTCGTCGTTGCCCGTGATACTATAATATACTTTGCCAGGTATGACAGTCCGGTATTCTGTAGTAGTGTGGGTGTCACCCTTACGTCATTCGCACTGCTGTGTTGCAAGTGGTCTATTAAAATAATCCCGGACCCTGTATCCTGTGAGTGTTTCATTAAATTACTACGTTCATTTGTTTTTAACTTGTTCCATTTTGTGTGCCAAAACAAGTAAATGACAATTGTAATGCGCAAATAATTTATTTTGCATTGTAACGGCAGCAAATATTTCCTTCATTTTTGTTTTATTGCAATAAAGTGGCAATTCGACTTTGACGTAAGGGTGACACGTCACCCGGACCGGCAGACTTTGTTTTCTTAGACCATGGTTACCATTCTAATGCGCGCAAACATGCAAGATTTCATTAGATACAGACAAAACGGGATAGGCGAAGTAAATTAAAAGCTTGTAAAAAGTACCCCATCTCAATGGTAAGTGTTAGATTCATCTTGTTTCAGCACTAACTGGGAACCGGCAGCGCAGTTTCCGTAGCGGTATAATATTCTTGAGAAACTGACTCGGATAACTCGTCGTCATAAGTCGCGATCTATTCCGTTCTGTAAATCGGTAGATATGTGGGATTTCCCAAATTCCTATATCCATTTAAGATACTCGTTCCCTATTTAGCGATACGATATATCACTTTTAAAAAGCTATTCAGGGAAGGGGATCTGCCGCCTTTTTCACGGACTAAATATCCTTTTACAGAATCGAATAGACCCCGTCATTGACCAAGCAGGCGTACCTTTAGGTCACTCGATTATTGCAACAGATGTGCCATCTATTACTCGTTTATTATATAGTCTACGACATTGAATCTCGCGTGATTGACAAAATGATATTTGTGGCTAAATGGGTAATATAAATATATCATCAGTAAACACTAGGAAATAATCCATGGCAAATTACCACATCTGCTATCCGAATGATATTTTAACTATGCCTAGTGTGATTGCATCTACCGATCAGCAATATTTTTAGACCTGGTTTTCAAAGTGTTGAGATAGAAACCATCTCAGTAGTTAGAAAAGGACACTCGGTTTTGACATATGCGTAGTTAGGTGCTTTAACATGTGGGTGCTTATGCGTCCCAAAGATCGTAAAATAACCCTATAAACTCATTAGTTTAGAATGCAACTTGATCGCAAAGTGGCATTAACAATAATTCTTAACCTGCAGATCAAACGTAGTGTCCCTTCTGTCTATTGAGATGGATAGGCCATAGAAAACAGTAGGTCACGTGTGAATCTCGCTTTCATACATCCCGTTAAGAGTAGATACCGATACAGATACTAATATTTTGTACACAAGCTTAGATAGGTAGCTTCTAATTGCGCCGCTGGCTGAGGCCGTCGAATCGACGTCAATCGGCAAAACTTAGATACAAATGTTAAATATTTTGTCACAACAGACGGTATATCCGCCTAGCCCTTGTGAAATACTGTATATTGGCCTATAGTTTATATTTAGTAATTAATTGTCAATGTTGTTGTCCATTTTAAGGCTGCTTTTCCACCGAGCCGGAGACTAGTGGAGATTTGCAGGAATCAACCAATCACGTGACGGCTCCCGCTAAACCACGACCCTTATCCGCTCTGCTTCAATGTCATTGGTTGATTCCCGCAAATCTCCGCTTCGCTCCTCTCCGCCTCAGTGGAAAGCCAGCCTAAGTGGCGTTTCACGTTCTGGATGAGGGCCACAAGAAATTACTCGTTCAAAATCAACTTATGTATACTTATTCCAGAATGCTCGATTACTTTATATTCTTTAATGGGTTAGTATATTAGATGTTACGCACTGAATTTTTCATATACACCATGTTCATTGTTTCCTCGTGTTAATGTGTATAACCTAATTAGTACCTGTTTATAGTTATATTTTCATTATTTTTCGTTTTATGCAAAGTGGTCCTAGCGTGTTTAATATTTTTTAGTCTGCTAGGGCCGTTGTACTTTGTGATATTTTAAATGAACCTATCCTATTAATTTTATACTTTCCACATTTTTGACATTGATACCAAATACCTTTGATATTAGCTACGTAAAGTCTAACTAATACTTCTACGTTTTTCATCAAAATTCAACCTTCAATCATTTATTCATAGCAAATTCGCCAAATCCGGGCACTTTTCATCATCAAACCGACAATGAATATATTTTACTTTATTAATGTTCAGACATTAAATCAGAATATAAAAAAAAAACTTTAAAATTGCAAAGGTAACTTAACTTATTAACTACTTATGCATATTTTAATAAGTCAATTCTCGATTTCTTTAAACTTTTATTCACCACCAAGCTCTCGAATATGCGTGATTTTGCATTAATCTAATTTGAGCAATGGTGATCGGTGATCGATCGTATAAGAAAATTAAGAAACACTTAAATGTAATTCAGTATCATCCTCGACATACATATCTCCGGTTAATTATTTACTGATAGAAACATGTGATGACTTTTCATTTCGCTCATTGTTTTAAGACTGCACATAGTAAATATATTTTGTGATATTTTATTGTTTTCTAATTGATAGTTAATTTAGAATTAAGTCACCGTAAATTTGTAAGTATTGTGAAGCCAAAGTTGCATTTGTTTTGTTTGCTGAAGCCACCGCGGCCGGCCTAGTGATCCAGCAAAATAAGCTGAAGAGGAGATGCAGCTTTCTTGTTTATTTGTATAACTGCGTCCCTCTCCCACTAGGCGGGCCCTGGAAGGCTGCAATAGTTCCGTTCTGTTACCCCTATGTTGGTGTGTTTGTTGTCACCTCGAACGCTTTTTATTTGATGTTCCACTTGTCATTTGTAGGGGAGAGGGGGGCAGCTATCACTGAAGGCAGCTTAGAACAAATGCGTTCAAAGACGTATTTTTAGTGCGATTATGGTCCAAATCCATTTTTTGGGGTCGCAACACTGACCCACACAACTGTCACTTGACAGATTTGACATTTGACAGAACATGAACAAACCAGTAGCATATTTTGATTTCGATGTCAACTGTTAGCGGTTATGCTCCCCCGTGTCTAAGGATTTTCAGGCTGTATTTGAAGGAAGCGGTAAGAGAAACTTAATTTATTCGATAGTACAATGAATTAGCTTTAGTGACGAAAAATAAACAATCAGAATTTGCAATTGTTTTGGAAGATATCGATGTTTATTTTTTTAAATAGGTGTTGGGGTAGTTTTGAAAAAAAATTAGGAGGCAGTTTTGATTAGCAATCTGTTAAAAACTACCCCGGTCATAAGAAATGTTCATATCTGCCCCGATATAAACTGACATGTAGGTACGTAAACTCAAAATAATATTATCTTAGTTATTTTAGTAAATGCTCATAACGCATTTACCTGAATTAATTGGTCAAGCAAATCACGTCAGTAGAAAAGGGCGCGAAATTCCTATGGGAGGATATCCCTTCGCGCATACACTTTTCAAATTTGCCGCCTTTTTTACTGAAAAGTTTTGCTTGAACGAGTATGGTAGTCGATTGTATTGCCTGTTTTTCTCTCGTTTTATATGATAAAATGAAAATTCTAATTAGAACATTTTATATATTTTTATTTAACTACAACTAAAACATAATAAATACTGAATCACTATCCCCTGTTACATTGTTGGGGTAGTTTTGAACAATAGTGTGTGCAAAACTGCCTCAAGGGGGCAGCTTTAATAGAATTTCAATACTTTACAAAGGTACCCTCATGAGGCACCTTTGAACACTACAAAAAACATTTCTGGTCAAAAGTACCCCCTCATAGTTATAACTGCAAATTATATGAGTAAAATGTTAATACGACCATTTCTAGTGACTAACTGTACTAAGTACAGGTAAAAAAAAACACGTATATCTCGATATTGTTGCCTTACAATCCAGATTTCAAATCTGCCCCAAGTAAATTCAAAGCTACCCACGCTTGGGGCAGTATTGAACATTATTCCTTGAGTTGCAAAATTCTGAATTGTACCTTTGTCTTTAGCTTTGGACATGTGCAAATGCATTAATTACATAGGTTAATAACATACGTTGTTGTGTAGAGGCTTAAAACTGGTTTTTATGGGTAATATTTTGAAATACGTCAAGGAGTGTAAAAAGTGTACCAGGCTGCCCCCCTCTCCCCTATATATGTACCTACTATAGTGACAAAGTGTAAATAAAAAATATTCTCCAGACAGTCTTTTATATTTTTCACATCTTTAACTTGGCCTGGGGCTCTACTCGAAACTTACATAGGGAAAGGGAAATTTCCTACTACCGCCAAAGCGTCGAAGTCGATTCCACTTCGTTTTTGAATTTGATTACCAATTACCAAGCAGATGGTAAGCGTTGAAAAGAAAAAACGTTTCGTTTTGAATAGGTTTTTTTTAATAAAGTTCAAATACAAAACTTAACTTAATAGTGCATACATTTTCTCATATTTTTGTTATTTTATTTATTTTGTTTTTGTACTTAATAAATGTTATTATCAAACTTTACCCTTAATGTTGGTTCCTAATTTGAACACAAGTTGAGCTAAAGTACCTATCTACTTACAATACCGCTCAAAATTTAAAGTTTATAAAATTACCATTCATAAACAGATGTCAATATTTTGCTTTTTTATAAATCAAAAACTCCCAAGAAGGGTCACACCGAATGCGTGCACGGCACGCAAGCAGTGCGTCATGTCTTAAGAGAACTTTGTAATTGTTATAGGTAGGTACGATCGTCGTCGAAAATATGTGAGCTGATCATAAATATCTGAACAGCACAGAGTGTGCATGCATGATGCATTCGGTGTGACCCTGGCGATAGTGCACTATGTCGAGAGCAGCTCATTATAGACTTCCATGAGGCCGTTGACAAACGCGTATACTGTGGGTGCCGGCCTCAGAAGCTCGTCTAGCATACGATTGGGGACTCCATCGCGCGCGGCTCGAGCCAGCCTGTACACCAGCGTGCCGTTGTAGGTGCGGTGGAACACGGGCGGCTCGTACGGCGCGCCGCATAGTACGTTCAAGTGGTTCATCTGCGACAGGCAGTGCTGGAACTGGGTCAGCGGGTGGTACACGGCCCAGTCGACTTCGTCCACGTCTCTCGCAGACGCCGAGCGGTACTCCGCCAAGATCGCGGCGGCTATGTTGCAGTCGGCCTCGGTGACGTCATTCTTATTCAATGTAGAGTCCAGAATGGGCTTCACAGCGAATGGGAATTTGGGGAGGTTGTTCTTGTCGGCTTTGGGGAGCACGACGTTTAGCGTGACGTAGGAGGTAAGCACGGCGGCGGCCGCGGCGGCCGTGTCGGCGGGCGACTTGCGAGTGAAGTACAGCAGCGCCGCGAGTAGCAGCCGCGCGTCGGCGGGCGCGCGCGCCAGCCGCCCCAGCGCCGCGCCGCAAAGCGTCTCCGACAGAAAGTGCTCGAACAACCCTTGCTCGCGCACCCCATCCCAACCATTCTCAAACAAGCATTCATTTGCTTCATAACAGGGTTTCCTTATTGAATACGTGTCGCCTATGACAGTAGTTTTAAGCCCCGAATTGCACGTATATGCAAATGTGAATCCGTCGTTCTTGAAGTTTGTGAACAAGTCATATGCGTACCTAATAATGTCAACGCATAAGAGCATTCCATTTGTAACGTTGTTGTTTTCCGACTGAACTACCGCAGTGGAGTTGAAGTAGCGTTTGGAGCGGTAGAGGTTGATGTAGTCGACGGCTACGTGTCCGGATGCGACGCCCTTGGCGAACCAGCGCGGGTCCCCGCGCGCCGCGGCCGCCGCCTCTCGCTGCAGCGCCGTCGCGGCGCCGAGCCCGCCTAGCTCTCGCCGCCCGATCAGCTGCCGCGCCTTTTGCTCTTCTTCTTCAAACACTTTGCTATCCTCGACCGATATAAACTGGAAAACCATACGTATGCTCTGCTCCCTCGATCTTTTCGAGAGCCAGCTCAACACGTGCAAATTCCGTTTATAATAATTAAAGGGCGCTCTTATATGTCGAAAAAAAAGTTCGAAACGTCCTTCCGGAAAAATCTTTTCGTCTGTGAGCACTATAAACAGGGATAGTTTTTCATGCGTCAGTTGATATTTCTCTAATAAATCGTCTAATAAAACATATTTACAGTGGATGGTGTTGTCAAATGTATTAAAGTAAATTTCGTTTTTCGGCACGTACTGAACTCCTGAAAAGCAAAATTCAATGTCAAAACTTATGACGGCGCAGTCGAGGATCTGCGCCAAGGCGACGGTGTCGCTCTTGCTTTCGTACTCGCACATAACATACGTGAACCCCATTTCTATTATAATCTCTTTGTATATTTCCCACATGAAAACTGGGGTAGGTGGAGTATGCGGTCCGTCTTTGTTAATTTGCAGTCTCCTCTCCAAATTAGAGTGTCCACCTTTGAATAGGAAATAGCATTTGATGTTGGCTTTCTGGAACATGGCGAGGTGGTCGCGGAGGTAGGCGGCGTAGCGGTCGCTCTCGCAGCCGAACGCGTCGGTGAGGCCGCTGTCTCGGTACGTGCTGTAGAAATAATTCTGCCCGTCCACCACGACGGAAGTGTCGCGAAGCGCAAACGGCTTCAACTGGTCTTTCACGATCCCGCTGAACATCCTTATCCGCATTTTAATTATCTAAAATAGAAGGTTACACATAGAAGGGTACACGTTTATACTAAACTAGCTTCTGCCCACGACTTCACCCGTGTGGAATTCAGTCATCGCGTTCCCGCGGGAACCATGTGTTTTTCCGGGATAAAAAGAATCCTATGTCCGTTCCCAACTATCTCCACACCAATTTTCATCTATAAATCGGTCGTGGTAGAGGCGTGAAGAGGTAACAGACGGACAGGACAGAGTTAGGTACTTTAGCATTTATAATATTAGTATGGATGAATATGTAGGTGTACAAACGCCTGCTTTGAAGAAACACGGCCGCGGCACGGATTCTCTCTGAAAAGATCGGTCTTTGCGCATTGCCGCCTGCGGCCAAACTGAATCAATTTCCGAAGAATTTGATATTTATATCAACACACCACGCATACGAGACCCGAGCATAGGATTGGCCTTTGCGCGTGCGTGGCGTGTTGATATTAAATATCAAATTCTTCGGAAATTGATTCAGTTCGGCCGCACCGCAGGCGTCAATGCGCAAACACCGTTCTCTTCAGAGCGAATGTTTACGCGCGGCCGTGTTTCTTCAAATCAGACGTCTATAAACCTACAGAAGGTTACACGTTATACTAAAACTAGCATATAAACGCATAGTTCCCGCGGGAAATATGCGTTTTTCCGGGATAAAAGTAGCTTTTTCGGGTGTCCAACTGTCTCCAACTATCTCCATACCGATCATCTCCAAATCGGTCCCGAGGTTGAAGCGTGAAGTAACAGGCAGACAGATACGGAGTTACTTTAGTATTTATAATATTGATACTAAAAATGACTACAAATAAGTAGATAAATCACTCAAGGTACTTACAATATATTTACAAGTCCGCTTCGTTTGTCAATTCAATTATAATTTGTTGTGGCTCCGGCCGGCTCCTGCTTTGCGATAGTTATGAACTTTGCAATACCTACGCCTGGGTATTTTATAGGGACTGTATTTGATAAAAAATATATACCTAGAGATATTGCAAAAAGTACCGAATCCTCGAGACGAGAGAAAGAGGAACGAGGGTACCAAACGTTTCATTATACACATTGCAAATGAATTATACCTAACAAACCTAATTAGTTCAAGGAAATAGATGACATTGAATGGCAGTCTAATTACATTTAGTTTGTAAATAAAAGTATATGAGATATATTCGAAAAATATAGATTAAAATGATAATTAAAAATAATGTAATCAACACAATACAACAGCACAATCGTATATTGGAACGTACTCAAGTACACACTTCTGTGCGTCCCCGTTGATTGTGCTACAGTGTTGCCATAATACGTAGATTATTATTTGAATACAAGAATATTGTTAAAATACTAGCTGACCCCGCGGACTTCGTACCGCCTTAGCATTTTTTTGGTATGAAAAATAGCTTACGTCCTATTCTCAGACCTACTGAACATACACTCCAAATTTCATAAGAATCGGTCGAGCCGTTTCGGAGGAGTTTGGTTACAAACACTGTGACACGGGAATTTTATATATTACACTTTAGAATGCGCTCGTGAATGTGCTCGTATCTATTACTCGCCGCCAATCTGACGACGATGGGTTTAAGTATAATATTGTAGTCTTTGGGTGGGTCGGCGGCGATACGAGCACATTCACAGACCGCTGTTCACACGCTCGTTCTCGTGCTCGTTGAATGTCGTTTTGAACTCCGAGCGCGTGAACGTCATACTGCGTTTACATACACGCGCCCGGGCTCGTAAACGTGCCCGTGAACGTCGTGTTGAACGCCGTTCATGTAAACATAATAAAAGCAGGGTGTTTACACGTCCGCGGGCGTGCTAGTCAGTGCAAAGATGGCAGACGACGAGGACGTTAATCTCGTGGGAGCTAACTGCTTTGGATTTCATTTACTTTTATAGGAAAAAGAAACAAAATGATGACGATGATGTTTTTTTTCAGTTTGCGTCTAAATCCACCCGTACTAATATTATGAATGCGAAATTACAGTTACTTTCGCATTCTGTCTGTTTGTTACCTCTTCACGTTTAAACCTCTGGACCGATTTCAATGAAATTTGATATGGAGATAGTTGGTAGGCTTCTTTTTATTTCAGAAAGATGCAGTTTCCGCGGAAAAGATGTTGAAGAGGCACTCTGTGGGTCCCGAAGGTTGATTGATGTTCAAATAAAAGATGGACGTGATGCAAAAGGATTAGTATAATGTCTTTAACACACGATAATAGTATACAATTATTATCAGCCATGAAAGCCATGAAAAAATAGATATTGAGACGTCCGCCATTAGCAAGCCGAGGTATAGAAGAGAGGGAACACTGAATGTTGCCACATCGTTTTTAAATAAAAACTACGTACTTAGGAGGCATACACACTATGCACTCAACGGCAAAATTAACAAAAGAGATATAGTGTGCCCGTAAGTACTTCTTTTCTCCGTTTGAACTCCTTCATGAGTTTGTCAACCTCTCCTAAGCATCTGCAACATTTTTTTAAATTTATGTTGCTTATTTGAGGTGGTCCATATTATTGGTTCTACTTGGTACCTAACACCCCAGGAAATGTAAAATTTTGGTCGTTTGACCATTCCGACAAATTGGCATTGTTAAATTAATTTTATTCGGCAAGTCGTCATCGTCCGTACGCCACAAAGGTGCAAGCGATACTAACGCGATCGCACCAGCCGACCGATCGACGGCGTTCACGTTCACGTTCACGAGTGCGTTCAAAATCAGCCTGTTTACACAACCGTGCCTGTGAACGCGCTCGTGAATGTCGTTTTGAACGCCGTTTATGTAAACGCACCAAACGACATCCGCTCCATAGAAGAATCGAGTACTTCCCCTATCAGTAAATTGAGCAGACGTGCAGTAGCTACGCTTGCGCCATTTGCGCCTAATCGGCTATCAAATCATCCATTTAAAAAATAAAACTGTATAATGTAATAATGAATCAGATATACAAATTAACTTTACCTACTTGCGCTAGATTCCACCATTCCTACATTAGTTACCTACATTATTTTTCCATAATAAACGGAATTTAGTTTGTTCCTTTCTTTTACCGTAATTCATTCACATTCCTAATAACAAATTCAACACAAATTCATCAGTTCAAATTGCTAACAGAGCTTTGTCATAGCAATCCTCGGAAACACTTCTTAAGCGACAGAGTGATTCATTCATGGAACAAGCTGCCAGAAGACTTAATTTCAGCACAGAGCATTAACCAGTTCAAGAACAGACTTGACAAATTCTTAAACAGGTCAAGAAATACTTAAATTGAGAACAACTGGGATACAGGCATTTATCGGTTGATCAACTGCCTGCCTGTCAATATAATATAATATAATATAAATTCATCATAATTTTTCTAGTAGGTGGGTACTTACGATTTCTTTACGGAAACCGGCCCGGCACGGGCACCATCGCATAAAAAAGGGAAAATCGCTGTTCTAATTCTAAACTGCGTTGTTTTAGGGAGTTGAGGTGTATAATAAATAGGATGCTAAATGGCCTCCTTTAATTCTCTTTTCTAGGTAAAGTCTAGTAAATGAAAGATTATCATGAGTAATATTTTCATCTTTCATTTGCCAGACTATGAACTATCTTGTTTGTTTGTTATTTGTGTCATACATTTCTAGCTTAGACCATCTCGTATGAAAGTTACCAAGGTGATTTCGATTTCAACATTATGGGTAGGTAAATAAAAAAATACAGTACAGATAAAAAAGGCATCTGTGTTTATTAAAACGATTACTTAATTAATTAATAGCATAAAGCGTTAGCCTGTTGAGACGCTATCGTAATATTGTCAGTTTTATTTAACGGTCTGATCTGAAAAATGAGTCCGCGATAGAAATGTCTCTATACCCAAGTCTCCTCACATATGTAGCGCTAATTTACAGCTCGAACTGAGAGATACTTCATGCTTCACCTACCTGGACTGCAAACTATCAAGGCGCCATTGTTAAATTGTCATGTTTGTACAATTGTTATTATTATTACTACGAGCCCGTTGTGTCCCACTGCTGGGCAAAGGCCTCCCCCCACTTTTTCCACTGTTCTCGATCTTGTGCAGTCTCTGGCCAGTTCCTTATAAAGGAATCGATTTCATCCCGCCATCGCCGACGAGGTCTGCCTCTTCTCCTATTGGAATTATTGGGCTTCCGTTCGGTGGTTGCTTTGGCCCACAATTCGTTCGGCATGTGACAGACATAACCAGCCCACTTCAGTTTGGCCGCCTTCTGAGCTACGTCAACTATTTGTGTCCTGGAGCGTAGGATAGTGTACAATTGTATTTAAACTTAATTTTTTAAACAGGCACGCTGGTTGTTGAGATTTCGATTTTAGGTTCCAGTTGTTTGAACTATTCTAAATTCTGGTATTATTGTATTCAACTATCACTATTCACAATCGAAATGTCTTTTGAAAAGCTTCTTTACAGTAAATTAGACGTAACTGTAATTCATAAAGCTTAAAATAATTCGAGACTAACGATCTTGGTGTCCGAAATGCATAGGTTCTTACGGTTCATTTTTTTTTTGGCATTGACGATAAATATTCCTAACGAAGATGTTTGCTAGGCCTTGATGCCCTTGATATTGCAGTACAGGGGTAAGGTGTGATCTTTTGACTATTCCCGCTAATCGCTCACGCTCACGCTTCGCTAATCGCTCTCACTCCCGCTCCGCCCAGGCACATAGTCCACGTCGTCGTCGTCAGAAATCTCCAGGTCATCCAGGTCTTGGAACAGTGACTCGTCCACCTTCACAGCGTCACCTGAAATGAAACAATGTGAAATTCAAGATTTTTTACCATTATATTTATATGTGTAGGGTTGCTGGAAAACACTGGGAAAGAATGTATGTCCATCAGTGTAATAGCTAAATTATTACTAAGTGAAAGTAGAAATGGTTTACCATCATCCAGGAATTTCAAATCGGATTCATTGAGTGTTGTGTCTCTGAGGAAGAGTTCTTTGCCAGTTAGTTTGTTATTTCCCTTCGCCTCCCGTTCTCTCTTCGCGGGAATTCCCATGTCTATTTCAAACTGCTTCCTCCACGCCAGGAAGGATTCCACTGTGACTCTTGTGCCTTCAAACCTTTTCTGAAATATTGGAATATTATTTTATAAAAATAACAAGAATACAAATACTTCATTTGAACTTTAATGGACAAAATAAACATTGATTTCTCATATTTACTCCTACCACAAGAATGTGTCTTAGCATGAGCGCCTGGTAACATTAGCCCGCAGTCATACCTGTTCTGCTTCCTCATCAGCTTTGATCTTGGCGAGCACCTTCTCCTCGCGCTCCCGTTTAACACGGTCCCATTTGTCACTGAGCCACTCCTGTCCGGCCGACACCAGCGTGAACACCATCACCATGCCAACATTCTCTTTGGCCTGAAACATAAGACCAACAACCACCTTTGAAGGACTGGTCAACATAAATGTGACTTGACACCACTCACCCTTTTCTATTATAGCAACAATTATGATACTGTGAATGCAGGTAGTGAACAAAAGAAACATGTCCACGAACACAATCAAGTATCTGGTAGTATTCAAGCTTCAGACACTAGGTAAGCCTACAGGTTTGCACCAGCTGGTTTTTCGCAACTCGACGTCTAAATGCGCCTATTTTGCGTGAAACCTAATAGATATGTAAAACCAATTACTGTATTCTTACCTGCTCCGTTAAATGCGTTATTAGCTCCTCATTGCTAACAATGTTGTCGAAATTTTCTTCGTCTTCAATCTCTATAATGGGTACCTCATCTGGGTATTTAGCCGTGTAAGTGAAGACCAATTGACACGCGAGACCCTCACCATCATCGAAACCTTCTGATTTTATCGGTATAGAGAATTTATGAAAAGGCTCCTCCTCCAAAACTGAAATAAAAGTAAATATAAGCACACAACACAAGAAACACAAATTAAACCTACTATTTTTAGTTAAAGGATAACTTACTTTGCATGTCACCATAATAGATAGAATCTAAGGCTTCTACCTCACTGGTTTGTTCATAATGATAATCCATGTTTATGTTGAATACGAAAAATACCAATTCAATTCCATGAGTACACGCCGCCGCAAACGCAATACCATTTTTTTTGGGTTGACGTTGACAATCAATTGACATAACGAGTTGACAGTTTGAAAATTGACAATAGAGAGTTGTATTTTCCTACCATTTCTTCAACAGCAGCGTTATAAACCAGTACTACAACAATCGCGAGTGAACGTTGAACGAACCAATAATGAAATGAATGAATGACCGCTAGTTGATTTAATATTTCAAAACGTACAGACATACCTTACTAATCTGTGGTTGTACTTGATGTCGGTGAAATAAACAAGAATATTTCTCTCTTTTGAGCTTACTTAGACTTTAGTTTACGAAAGTATTGAAAGCACAGTTCAGTTTGTATAAAAATGAGTAATGAGCACAAAGTGTCAACCGAAATGGAAACGGGTTCGCCCGAAAGTATTCCTGGTGAAACCTGTATGGTTATAGATCCCAACGAATTTGGGTAATTTCTAATTATCTTGCTGGTATTTAGCCGCAAAATTTGCAACATGAGTTTTTGCTTCTTTGAAATTATCGAAATCATATCATGTTTATATTTTCAGAGACTGTGAAAATAACACCACCTCTTCCAATGACCACATGAGAGAACTGCAGCAGCAAGTGATAGCCAACTTTCAGAAGCCAAACTTGCCAAATGTAAACGTCCCAGAGAGGATTATCATTTGTCTTGATGTGTGCTATGATGACAATTCCCTGTACAGACTGGGAGATGGCACAACATTTACGCCAATCAATATGATGAAACGCATTTTGGATTTCTTCCTACATTCAAAACATGCTATTAATAAAAGAACTGAATTTGCGTTGTTAGTTCTGAAAGATACAGGACCTCGGTGGATACAAAATTTCACAAATAACTTGAAAGATATCTTCAATGCCATTGATTATATTAAGGCAGAGGATTGCACTGCTGAGACATTTGAGTTCAGAAAGGTCTTTCAAATTATTAAGCAAAAAATAGAAATACCAGAATACAAGCAAGGAGAATCTATCATGCCTCCACCATTTGTGGTAAGAATGCTGGTTTTGTATGGAAGGTCCAACTGTGTACCGCTTATACCACAAAAAGATCCATATTTCATTTTTCTTAAGAAGCAGTTATACTTTTACATTGATATTTTGCTAGCACATGAAGATGACTGTGCTGAGCACAAATGTGAAGAGATCTATGATGCACTACAGGATTTGGATAATGGGTATTCCTATGTTTATGAAGTTTCAAGAAATGCCACTAAAATCCATGATTGTATTGCCAAGCTGCTGGCACATCCTCTTCAAAGGCCACTTCAAAGAATTGCTAACTATACATTTGGTATCAGACAATAGTATTAATAAAGAAGTATTGGCAAAAGCATATTTTATTTCTACCAAGAATATAGGTATTACATGGTATTACTAAGGAATTTATCTATTTACTAGAACTTTTATGGATGTAATCCAACTGGAAAGATTTTAGGGTGTACATCTATGAATAAAAGATGACTTTGCTTTCGACATATTTATTTCAGCTCTTTAGGGATTATGATGGTATAAAAAAAAACTAGGGCTATTACACAACAGTTCAAATATTTCCACACATGTTATCGTAATAGACTTGCGTCAACACTACTAGCCTTGTCTAAAACATCCAAATTCACTGTCCCACTGCAATGTTCTCCATCATAGTTCGAAAATTTGTAGTTCAATTTCATCAAGTTTGTCCAAATCATCACACATTTGTGAGACATAATTAAATTCTAGATTTCCAGCACAGCCAGTTTAATTTCATACTTACGAGATACACCTCATACACTATCAGCTGTAATAATTACTAGAAGTGATTATGAATGCCAAGTATGTCATACTATACTGTGTGTTTAAAATTGGGACTCACCTAAGCTATGCATTCTAGAAATATATCAACTATAAGTTTGAGCAGAGACAACGAAATAAAACATACATCAAAAGTATATGAAAAAATTGTCTCCAAAAGTTCTTAAAATAAGCCTACCAGCATATAAGTAGATAATCTGTGAAAAGCAACTTCAGAACAGAAATAAGTCGAACTAATGTGCGGACGCAAATAATTTGAACAAGCAAATTACGAATTGATTACATTTTATTTAAAACAAAACTTATCAAGCTGTACATTTGAGTAAATAATATAAAAATAAAAGTATCATGTAAAATAATGCATATGAAATAAACTACAATATTTACAACATTTTCCATTACGAGCTTAACTGATTTCAAACAATTAAAACTGTATTAAGTTAATTAAAAGCCTGAAATCGCACGCCAAATATAGAGTAATCGTAGAAACACAATCATTATGTACAAACGAGTCACTAATATCACTTCACTATATGCTAAATTTAACGCAACAAACACATGTATAATTTAGAGAGAAGTTTAAAATAAATAAAGCTTGTTCCATACAATCATAATTATTTTGGAATTGTAAATTATATTGAGACACTAGAGCTAGTTTATTTTTACATCTGAGATCCTAGGGATTAACGATACACTAATCGATGCCTAAGATTTGACACTGGTTGATTTACAAACAAATAAATAACTTCACTTATCAGTCTCACCACTTTTAAAATCTATATACATGATGCAAACCCGGCTGGTTTTTTGGCGCCAACTAAATACGCGAATTAGAAATAATTTAAAATGAGTACCTAAATAATTAGCTCAGTGTAACTGTCTTCCTATCGTTCGAACAGTAACAGACTAGTAATAAAGAAAACATACACGAGTTAGAAGTATGAGTGATAGTTAAAGAGAACGGCAATCATCTAGGAACACAAACAAGTCGATGATTACCTATATAGTATCGGATGAAGTTAGCGTTACCTCGACGACATCATAGCCAATAACTTAGATTACATACACGAAGCTAGATTACGAACAATGCAAGATTATATATAAATATAATGAAATATAGGGCCAGATGGCGCAGACGCATCTGCCCTGGACACTCATAGTTACAAAGAGCAAGCACTTTGCAACACTTTAGTCCCTTATACATGTAAAGTATAGTTGCAGATCCCGTAAAGCTAGCTAATTAATATCGCGGGGTATCTAAGAGATATTCATAATTTTAAATCAACTAAGACATATATTCAAAGCGCCAGCATTGTGATGAAACGTACTATGACAACGAGGGTACCATTCGTTCAAAGCAATATAAATTGCAAGGAAGACAGGACTAGATGATTCGATATTATAATTTTTAAAACGATTTAAACACGTACTGTACAATGTATTTAAATAGTCTATGATAAGAAAACCGCCGTTTCTCGCGGGCGGGAGCGCCCCGAACGACCGTTCACTTCAATGTTTGCAATGGAATGTTGTTTGAGAATTTCAGTCTTATAGGCGAAGTTTGGTGACGGGATAAGGCCGGAACCCTACTGCTGCGGACGGTCGAGCTACGCCACGTTTGTATACAAACGCTTCAAAATATAGGTGGATACTTCCACAGCAGCGGCCATACAATGCACCCACGGTTAGCGTGTGCGTGCGTAGCGTGCGCAGCAGCGGGTTTCCGGCCTAAAGCGGGTTGAAACGTCCGTCGAGCGCTCCCGAGTCGCCGATACTGCCCCGAATAGGCGCCGCCGCCTTCACTTATACTACGCTACATACATGTTAACAGTAGACCGGTACTAGCAATTAGATATCCTAGAATATGTAATGACTTAGCTTTAACAGTTACTTTAGGAGAGGGAATCCATACTATAAGTAGTAGTATAAAAATGTGATTTTTGACGAGTTTTCCTGTGTTAATGGCAATCAAATTGTCTGTTAGTACTATGTGACGACACAATTTAACATGGCGCGCGGATTACGCAATAATAGCTTCTACGGCTACGGCGTAAGTGCTTCGCCGAGCGCCTTATTAACTGTATCGTGCTATAAATGTAAGAAGTCTCTCTACTCAAGTTCATTTAATTTCGAGATTCTAAATGGAAATTAACGATCGATCAGGGATATTAATTACAAATATTCATTGCATTTATTTTGTACTTAGCGTCATGCGTGTTGCAGGTCAAAATATCGTTTAAGAATTTTAATAATACATTTAAGAATTTTAATAGTTGACAGTTTAAGCTCATTTTTTATCTAGTCTTGTAAACAACGTTCTTCGTTTGGCCACGAAGGTGAAAGGGGAATGAACCTATATCCATATAGCCTTCCTTACTAATATTTGAGGTTCTTGCGATTTCATCCTATTAGGGTATTTTAGGTACCTAGTAGAAGGGATGTAATGGAGGTGGTTTCACCGGAACAGGACAGAAGTCGAAGCGAATACAGTTTGGTTTCAGAGTCTGAAGACAGAGAGTATTAAGATTTAAGGGTAGGTCCAAAAATAAAAACGAAAAAATATGTAGCATTGTCAATTTAAATGAAAAATGAACTCACAGGAGACTAGGTGTAAAATATAATCAAATTTTGCGTAATTATGTGTAGTCATGAATCTCATTTCGCAACTACGACCTTTACTCCATTAAAGGTCGTAGTTGCGTCATTCCACTGTTTCGCGATTCCTTGGATCCTTGACTGTTGATACTATCTATGTGCCAGAGTAACAGGAAATAGTTAATAGTTCATTGACCCAGGCAGTAATTGAATGGTTGGTAGTTTTTTAAGAAATTCTTCTGTTTTCGTCCCTTGGGCAGACTAACAACAGCCAATAGTTAATAGTCGATTGAGGCAGTCAGTAGTTCTATGGTTTTAAAACTACAATTGTGGGGTTGCTTCTTTACCATTTGCGATCCCTTCCATAAAGGGTCATTTTCTAAGCATTTTAGAAGTTTATGTTGTATTAGTTTTTTAAGAAACTCCTCTCATTTTCACTACACAGAGTAACAACAGGAAATAGTCAATAGTCGATTGATCCAGTTAGCACAGGTCCCGGCACGGATCTTGAGCGGAGAGCGGATTTCAACGCGTGGGTACTATCGAGGGGCATAACGCCCGT
>CAXARK010000678.1:0-26414 GCA_963971205.1 Aethes cnicana
CGTCCGGGCGGCAGGCGCGGGCAGGCGCGGGCGCGGGCGCGGCGCCGCGCTCGCGGGGTACTCTCGTCCTGGTCTCGTGCATACATTGCTGCTTGCAGAATCAGGAGGGATGGCAAGGTGAGAATGCCCAACGACTTAAAGTGTGGCCTCGCAGATTCGGTTTGCGCAATGCGGGCTATGGCACGTACAGCTCGTTTTTGTAGTATAAAGGCTCGTTCCCACTCCGCAGCTCTTGCCCAAAACTCAACTCCGTACTGCAGGTGAGGCAAAATAGCAAGTACGCACCATTTCCCGCGATACGGCTCGAGCTAAGCGTTTTAGGCCGAAGCAGGCCGACGAAAGTCTCTCACACACTTTATCAATGTGGGTTGACCACGTACTCGTAAGTCCTCTGTCCAGTTCAAAACCGAGAAAATTCGTACTCGCAACTTGATCTATAGCGAAACCATTGACGCGAACCGACAAAGTCTTCATCTGTCTACCCGAGAGGTCAAAATTAATGAAGTGTGTTTTTTTTCATGTTTAGAATGAGACCGTTATTCTTGAACCACTCGGCTAGGCAACCCGAGGCTAGGTTAAGTTTCTCTTCCAGCTCAGTGCAGGTTGGAGCACTCACGATCACAGCTACGTCATCTGCATACATCAACGTTTCTGCATCACGTATTGCCACTGGAAGGTCGTTTAACAAAAGGGAGAATAATACGTTAGAAACGGATGATCCCTGCGCAACGCCCATGTGAGTGCGCACCGCTTCCGATCGCACCCGCCCGTCGTCGGTCACCACAACCTGAGATCTGTTCCGGAGTATATCCATTACTAGGTTCAGGGCACGGTTGTCAAATCCGTAATGGTGAAGTTTGTCCCGTAAGATTTCGTGATCTGCGACGTCAAATGCCTTAGACAAATCACAGCAGATCACGGCCACTTGTTTTTTGGACTCCCGGGCCTCTAGTATCCGTCGATTTAAGCACCGGGCTAGAGATTCGTAAAGGCGAGTCCGTGGATGTTAAAAAATGCGTTAACCTTTCGCTCAGTCCATATTCAAATATTTTGGCCAGGACGGGAATGATGGCAACCGGTCGGTATCCGTCTATATCCTCCCTCTTCCCCTTTCCTTTAAATAAAGGCGCGATTCGGCTTTCTTTCAACGGTTCTGGAAAGACGCCCTCGCGGAGACATCTGTTGAAGATGCAGGCCAACACAGGTGACAAGTGTTCGGCCGCAGACCTTATTATAGCTACGGAGATATCGTAAATGTCCGATAACGCGGTCAAGTCTATGTTCTCGACAGCGGCTATGTTATTGCGCACATACAGACATGAACCACCGTGCTCGTTTTCTGCCCTGCAGAAGCTGGATGCCAACTTAAATCCGTCTCTGTTAACGCATTTTAATTTACTGTATGTTAGCCAGTGCTCTGTCATACCCAACACATCGCAGGATAGCTCATTCTGTAGCAAAAGCTCTAATCGTTGGGTTTTGTTGTCGAGCGCACGAATTTTTTGATGACACAGTATCAATGTGTGCGGGTCTTGTTGAGCGACCGCTTTAATTGTCGAAGCGGCGGGTAGATCACCGGCGCTGCGAGCGCGCAGCGGCTCCGCGGCCAGGCCCGCGCTCTGCGCGGGGGTAGCTCCGAAACCACTGCGTGAACTTGACCCGCGGTGGCCACACCGAAGGCGTGTTAAAGTTATCAAACAGATTTTCTGGAATACCGATGAGGAATGAAGCATGTTTATCAGTCTTGATAATTCTTTTTTCAACAGTGTACTTATCAGAATTTATTGTTAAGGAAATTTAGAACATTGTCAGACGTCGTATCCGGCTCAAAAAGCCAAGCTTGCAGGTACTTATGCTGTTCAATCGCCTTGATGTCATCGTGTTCACGACCAGTTCCTACCAAATAGTTTCCGCGAGCTGATTTTCTGCACTTTCGACCTACTATTTGCCAATCTTCGTCTTTGCTATTTGGTTCAGTGCAAGACTCGGCGTTCTTCGTGGCCACACATGGCAGTGTATCGTTGTCGTCTTTCGGCTCGCAATCGGGCACATTCGGCTGGCTCACACACATACACATACACTTGACGCTCAATTTTCGTGTGCAAATTGTCATTAATTTTCTCTAGCGAGGAAAGCATTTTTAAATTTCGAGTTTATACCAGGCACGCATAGTTTTTTGATTTTCAAAAACTTTCCGAAACGCGGTCCGATATGATGACAATTTTTGTCACTGTGTTACGGGTCGGACGGGGGAGAATAACGCTAGACTCTGTTACTACGTATGAAACATGTATTCAGAGAAAGACAAACCGATCGGTAGACACAACTATGCTAAATTTTACTCGCTAACTTAACTAAACTTAAACTACTGTTGAGCGCCAAGAGGGTGTTTCAATTATCGCTATGGAACCCTGCTACTCCATATGCCTCCGGCTAGCTACTCGCTCTGTTCTCATCAATAACAACATCAACTTGAAGGGCGTATCCAGAGGCTAAAACAAATAATATTGTCCCTTTATGTACTGAGAACGTAATATGGATGAACTACAACTGCCTGATGCGCTTAATTACTAAACTCACCCCTTCGCCGTAAACACTGACACCAAAAGCAATTAAAAATGTCCTTAATTTTCGTAATGATCTGGCTATTTCGACATAATTACACAGCACATTTCATTTTCACAACATGTGTGGGTACATCAGTCACGATCGGTACATTCGGTGTGCACTCCTTCAATGTATGAATCGTAATGCCCTACCCCATCCGCTGCTTGAATCTTTATTTTAATAAATTCCAACTACATTGGCTTAGGAAATAAAATGGAAAAAGTTCAACGCCAGGTGAGTCTCGATCCAGCGACATCGGATCGTTAGTCAGCCGCTATACCACTTGACCACGGAGACAGTTAGAGGCACGAGCAAAATTAATGAATGCTTGTTACCCTTGAGTCATGACGCAATGTCATTTCTAACTTAACAACTGGTAGTGAGCACAGTAAAATTGAGTGTGTGTGTATATTTCACTCGGCAGCTAACTTATATTACGTTTTGTAGATTTTTTGTTTATTTATTTATTATTATCATTTGTAATCCTAGCTCCCTCCACGTGCTCAGCTACATGCACTTGCGGTAAACAAAGACTTTGTAGCCTTGTATATAACAAATAACTATTATCTATAGGTAAATGTAAATTTTTAACAAGCTATTTATTGAGTTGTAGTTTGCAACGTTGTAGTTTGTTTGTCGAGGAGTATTTAAACAATTTCAATAGATCGATGCGTAACGATTTTATAATTCTGATTGGTGGAGGTATTATTAGTTTTTAATTATGAAAGTACCTGTATACTTATAACGATATTTTAATTATGTACCTATCGTCTGTTTTTAAATACAGATTATTATGAGGTTGAAACACACGATGTCCTCTACACCACACCTCCACACTTTAATAATCATTCTGTTGATAATCTACAGTAAAATAAAGGACATGGCCGCTCTAAAATGTAGTTCCCATTCCGCTTTAAGGTCCGGTGCGCTTTTAATTTCAAGAGTGTCTCTAAAAATAAAAGCGGTCGTTAACTGAATGAATACAATGACGCCTTGAAGCCCGAGTTAGCCAGGGGTTTATTTCCTGGGGGATCGCCTAGAGTTGAGTTTCCTCAAATATTATCTGACGGCGCCTCGTGTTGAATTATTTTACGACACAACTGATGTGATAAAATTAAGCGAATGAGCAATAGAAAGTTATGGCAGCATTCGTCTTAATAGAATTCGCCTGGTTACAATGTAGCCGTATTAAATGTGTCAGTTAAGTCCAGAGAAAATAAATATAAAACAGTTCTTCTTGACGTGATAACGTCTTATAAATTGATGAACGCCGGCTGCGCCCATGAAAAAACATGACTCGATGTATGTCCATGTATGTCCTTATGGCGATGTATGTCCTACGTAAAGGGACATATTCATTAATGTTCTCTCATGACGTTATCACGTAAAATTATCGTCCATAAACTGACTTTATAGACAACCGATTTTGTTATCAATTGGACTTTTTAAGAGAAGCATTTAGAACTCAAGTTTTAACGCAGTAAAACTAAAACCTGAAAAATCTGCTGGTAAAATACTGTAAGGTTGAGTTCGTTGAAATGTCTATTTTGAGATAATAGTTATTTGTTATGCAAGGCTGCAAAGTTGTTGTTTGCTGTGAGTGCGTGATTGAGACCCGAGTGAACGAAGGATTCTAGGGTTGAACCACGAGCGAAGCGAGTGGTTCAAATATAGAATCCTGAGTGTAACGAGGGTTTCAAGGCACGAGACAGCAAACGACTTTGCTGCTGAGCGCAACACAAAATTTTTCACCTCACGCGCGATTTTTCGGGAAGAAGACTTAGTTCGGCGTCACGTACAGTTTGTGCTAACTCTGGAGGAGTTAAATTCGTATCTTCATCGCTAGAATCGCTTATATTTACTTTATTTCTTCGTATAGGTATTCTAAATTACAAAACCAGCAATCTAAAACATTTTTTTAAATTTTTTTTTTTGTTTTTTTTTCCGGAGGTTGCGTTCCAAATCACTCCTACTCATACTTCAAGATTCAATTATTCATTGAATACAGTTAAAATATACACATATTTAAGTATTTTTGTGATAAAACATAGTGAAATAATGAAATACATCTGAAACGGTGTATTATTAATATAATTTTATTAATGATTATATTAAGTAAATTGAACCTTTATTTTAATAAAACTCTCACGACGAATTGCGTTTCAGAACGTATCGTTGTTTTTTAGGGTTCCGTACCTCAAAAGGAAAAAACGGAACCCTTATAGGATCACTTTGTTGTCCGTCTGTCCGTCCGTCCGTCCGTCTGTCAAGACCCTTTTTCTCAGGAACGCGTGGAGGTATGAAGCTGAAATTTATATCAATTACTCAGGTCTACTGTCCCTTGAAGCTGTGAAAAAATCAAACTTCTAAGCCAACGCAATCAAAAGATACAGCCGTTTATGCCGCAAATTTTCGACACTTGCAAGGGAATCAAAACCTACAGGGTGCTTCCCGTGAACTCAGAATCTTGAAATTTGGTACGAAGCAACGTCTTATAGCATAGATAAAGGAAAAATTACGAAAACCATAAATTTTTAGTTACATCACATAATATATATTTTTTTTAATAATTTTAACCTTACTACCCATTTCCTCATAAACGCGTAGAGGTATTAAATTGAAATTCATACCAAATACTCAGGTCTATAATACCTTTAAGCTGTAACAAAATCAAACTTCTATGTCAACGCAATCAAAAGAAACAGCAATTTAAGCTGCATATTTTGAAACTCGCAAGTACTCGCAAGGGAATCAAAACCTAAAGGGTACTTCCAGTCGACCTAGAATCTTGAAATTTGGCATGAAGCAACGTTTTATAGCACACATAAAGGAAAAATTCCGAAAACCTTAAATTTTTAGTTACATTACAAAATATATATTTTTTAAGATCTTTGTCTTAAATTTATGCTACTCCATCTTTCCCCATTGTAATGTTATGAATTTCATTTTGCAATAAAAATACCATAGTTATGACTCGATTGTCGTAAAGAACGAACTTTGTAAACCTTACAGGTTTGTACGGAACCCTCGGTGCGCGAGTCCGACTCGCACTTGGCCGGTTTTTTTATTGTGACAGTTGCGTCATGCGTCGTTCGAATTTCAAAAACACTTTCCACGCTAGCGGATAAAAACAACTTTTGCGCTCGGATATCAAGCTGCAAAACGACCACTTTCGAGCCAGTGAGGTGAAAATTATATTATTCGAACTTTTCTACATTTTATTTGCATCAAAATCTACGAGTAACTTAAGGTCTAAGTGTATTTTGTAACTTTATATTCATCTACATAGCTAACTTAGTATTTTATGCCAAATATATAATTAATACATAGGTACATAAGTGCTTTTTCATACAATTCACGCCAATAATATTGCGATGGTGAAATAGTCACCACTCGTCGATGTACATTCTGCGTGACCTGAAAACATGAAGAATTTTTTGTGAAATTATATAATATAGTTTCGAAAAGTCAGGCGCTACTGTCAACGCTTATCTTTGTGTTCCATCTGTGACGGCACGCATTCGTGCCCGTACCACACGCACGGTGGACACGTCCTATAAAGCACAATGTAATGTTTGCATGCGTGGAAAGCTGTGTGCGTGCGAGGATGTCTGTACACTTTATAAATAGGTGTGTGCTTACCAGTACGCGGGCCAACGATTCACTTACCATCTCCGGATAAAATAAATGACGGTAAGGCGAGTTGGGCGCGGGCTGGATTAAGGCGGGTGATTCCGTGGCCATTCTGTACGTTATGTACGTACCTATTACTAACTTACTTAAATATTCTGTGCCCATACCACGAGTGAATAAATCCAGGCTCTGACAGTTCGACCACGACCACAGCCGCGGCACGGCGAGCGATTGCTAAAGCTACTTTCACAATGCACCATGATATTGCTGGTACAGGTTATAGGGAGTGTTACGGGTTAAAAAAGCTATACATTCCAGTGGACATTCCAAGGTCCGTAACCCAAGAGGGAATGTTAGGAACATTTAATTTCCAACTGACAAATAACACATTTCTGGTCGAAGCTATATAGTACAGGAGCAACGTTTACGTCGATCTTTGACAATATATCCTTTTGGTTAAATATGTTCCATGTTTAACAATATGTAGTTACGCAGACGAAGTCGCCGGCCAAAGCTAGGCTTATTAATATTAATTCGTAATCCAAGCAATCGAGCTTTGTTCGGGTGAAAATCTATGCATTTTGCCGGAATAAAAATAGCCTTTGTACCCCGGGACTCGAACTATCTCCATTCCGAATCATCCGAATCAGACCAGTCGTTTTTAAGCCTGTGGTTTAAGCTTAAAAAGGTGGCAGGCAGATAGTTACCTATCTAGTAGGCAGAAAAAAATACGATACTTCTAATTTGTTTCATTCGATACATAAATAAATTTGTAATATTATGCATTAAGACACGAGACAGTTCTCATTATAAAAAAAAATCCGACGAACTGAGAACCATCTTCTTTTCTTTGAAGTGGGTTAAAAATTAAGGACTTAGTATAAAGAATTACATATTATTATTATTTTATTTATTATTAGTCTGCCCGGTGAACCACGTAGGTATTACCCGAAGGTGATTCCCAAACAAAGTTATTTTCTTTTTTTAACTGTGCCTTTAGTAACTTTTCCCGATTTTTTTTTGATTTCTAATCCTTCCCAGAATCACGGGGAATAGAACAAAAAAATTATCAGCGAAATCCGTCCTTAGACTTAGCCAGACTAACACACGGCAATTCATTTTTATATACAAGAAGATTACATCTAATAAGTGCTACTTTTTATATCAATAATTTATTTCACGGGATCGGGATGACTCCAGGAAACACCTTCGAGGAAAACTGCCGCGTACGTTTAGTTGTAAGAAAGAACACTGACTTTGTGTGGGAAATGCTTGCATTGTCTTCTTTCTTGCGTCGTTGTACGCCACGGGCGCGACACGGCGACAGCGGCGTCGGTGGTAATCACAACTGCGATCGTCCGCGCGTCCTGCACAAATCACGTTCTTGCGTGACATGAAAAACAGACTCGAACTCCCCTATGTGAAGTATTGAGGTAGATTTACAATGCAAAGTGAAGCGCGAAACCGTGCGAAATCGCCAATGCGACGTCGTTTGCTTTGTGATCTTCAATAATTAATAGTACCTAGGCGACGAAACTTTGCTCGGGTGAAAATAACCGAGTTTTCTCAGATATGAGACGTAGCCGGATCGATTCATCGCCCCCGTAAACCCCTAAATTCCAGATTTCTTCCAAATCGTTAGAGCCGTTACCGTGATCGCTTGTATGTATGATAAATAAATAGAGAAATATACAAGATTCGTGCGTTTTAAGTATAAGATTATCATATAATTTACATAAGTAACATGTAATAATTTACAGGTTGGTACTACTAGTACTACATACAGAATGGCCACGGAATCACCCGCCTGAATTTAGCCGCCGCGCAACTCGCGCTCAACTCGCCCTTACCGTCATTTGTTTCATCCGGAGATGGAGAGTGAATCATTGGCCCGCGTAGTGGTACACACACATTTACAAGTATACAGTCGTCGCACTCAAAATTGACACTTCATTCGAATTGTGTTTGAAAACGTGCTTTTATAGGCGGTGTCGGCCCTGTGTGTCACAGGGCCGACACCGCCTATGACACAAGTATCACTAGATTTTTTTTTGGAATTGATTGGAAAAGTAGGTAGATCACAAGCTACCTGATGGTAACTGGTCACGTGGCCAATGAATAAGGTACCATATTAAGATTGCGAATGCGTTGTCGACCCGTTGAGATTGAATACTTCTATGCTAATAATTTAATCGGCTCTCATCCCTTACGCTTGTAAGGGATGAGAACAGCTGCTTAGCTGTTCCCATGCATTTTCTTAAAAATAAACTTATGTACCTACTTTCGACTGCGAATATCCATATTTCTATATCCTTCCATACGAATACTTTAAATGTGAAAGTGCTTTTGGTACTTCTTTTACGTCTAAACATCTGGACCGATTTGGATGAAATCTGGTTTGGAGATAGTTTAAGACCCTGGGAATGACAATAATATGATACTTCTTATCCCGATATTTCCACGGGAACGGGTTTTTTACGGATCAATCCAGTTTTTCAATACTTCTCTTACTATAACCATATCTATAAATATGTATAGTACCAGTAGGTTTGGTAAAACAAAACATAGTACTTTTTTATCATAGCACGGTACAATTGCCAGCCTTGACACGCACTTGACTTTGCTGTTAGATGACAAAGTCGACAAGCCATTCACGACTGGGTCCGCGTTGTCAGGAGCTAATAAACTGATCTCTTATCGCAGTGCCTTTTATCGAAATACGGTCATTTGCACCAAAACACGACTCCCTTTACTTTCCTTCCCTTCGAATATCCGGGTCAGCCATTGTTCCTTTGTCACAGACCGGACAGCCGCAGGGCAAACTTTACTTTGCATTCAGTGCAGCCTCCCGTGCATACAGGGACTACTATAGAAACCCCATGCCAACTGCATCCGCTTTTTGTCAAGTAAGACAAAAGATATCTGACGGTCGCTCCACTGGAATCACCTTATTTTTCCTGTTTTAAAGTTCTGTTCTACAATTCAAAATATGTATTACTACGAGTAAAGAATGAATGGTTATCTATTGGCTACTTGACTTAGGGCTGATTTTTCAATCGTCAGATAAAGTTTAGTCTTCGAATAATGCATACAAAATTTGAAGTTGTTCCAGTTTTAATTCGATTTTTGTATGGACTATCCGAAGAATTCATTTTATATGTAGTTTGAAAAATAAGGACTAACAGTCAGATCAAATACTTTTGACTGAAAGTCAAAAAACAGCTTTCACATGTGTAAAGTGACGTGAAATATTAAGCAATTTTTAGGGTTCCGAACCTCAAGATGTAAAAACGGAACCCTTATGGGATCACTCGTGTATCTGTCCGTCCGTCTGTCACAGTCGATTTTCTCCGAAACTACTGGACCGATTAAGTTGAAATTTGTAAGTTTGTCACCCAAAGACGGACGTCTAACAAAAAAAAAAAAAGAATTTTAAACATAGACCCTTTTTTAGGGAACTAAATTTGAAAAAGTATAAATAAAGTTTTTCAAACTATATCGTGTGACATATCAAATAATAGTACATTATTGCCGTGGCCGGGAAAGTAGGTCTTTGCAGGCTGAGTACTGGTTTAAAGGGCCGAGGCTTCGCCGAGGCCCTTTAATATGTACGAAGCCTGCAAAGCCTTTCACGTGCCGAGGCTTATATAGTGCTTTTCTCCAAAAATGAAAAAAAACCTTGATATTAGGTATTCATAATACAGCATTGACACGCACACAAAGGTAGTCAAGTACTTACAACAAATCCAATGGAACGCTAGTCTTATTTCGTATTCACCGATATTTGACTTTAACAGACACACTAACACGGCAAGTTAAAAACTCGCAGGTACATTTCTCGTTTTTTATAAAAATTAAGACCTTTTATTAATTTTTAAACCAAACTAGTAAACTATTTTCATGAAATTTTGCTAAATAAATCTGATACAAGACAAGAACTCCCGCTCTTTATGGATCGGTCTTTTTTTTAATTCCGTTCTGAAATACATTGCACTGTTTCAGACACGGATAAAAACGTTTGGTTTCGCGTCAATTGACAGATACAGAACATGCAGACTTGGCTGTTTGGAAATTCCTTCGCGTATTTTTCAGTTTAAAAAAAAAGTACCTGTACGACAATGAAATTTCATACAACATTCCCTGCGCTTATACATGCCGCGGAAGTAAATTCATACAAATTTCCGGGGCATGCAGTTGAGTTTTTTTTTTTTAATTTTTGACTGATTGTCAATGACGCACTTTGCGGTCTGATAGAAAGCAGACAATGACGAGTTTCCCCGCCATTTTTGAGAAAAACTACTTCTTATGAAGGTCTCAATTTTTAGGGTTCCGAAGTCCACAAGGAAAACAACATTTGGCATGAATATGCATATTAGTTACGCTGACAAAGTGGTACAATAAAATTTTGAAATATATTTTTTTATAGGGTACCTCCCCTACTCGTAAAGTGGGGATGTAATTTTTTTTTCTTGCGTACCCCATGGTGCGGCATATCGTTGAATAGGTCTTAAAAAAATATTGTGGGTTTGTTAAAACCATTTTTTTATTAAGTGATGCGTTTGTGAAATATTAAGCTTTAAAGTGCTATTTTTTGTTAGAGTCACGTGTCCCCCCCCCCCCTGCCAGCTAAATGGTGGTATTTGGACGGCTGAAAAAAATCACGGTTGTGGCATATATAACGTAGTTGAAAGAAAAACTATCAGAGCTAAGTAGGCTGCACAAACTTACGAGTAATAGTCGACCAACTTATAATGATGATTTTTCTCGAGCGGCAGGGGCGTCGGGCGGGCACGTCATACCACAGGCTAGCTAGATGGTAATAAGTCTTAGAAAGGTACTGTGGGCATCCTCAACTTCGGAACCCTATAATTTGCGCGTGGCCCGACACGCACTTGGCCGGTTTTTTTTTTTTCATTTCTTTAAAAATAATA
Source organism: Aethes cnicana (assembly GCA_963971205.1). NCBI lineage: Eukaryota > Metazoa > Arthropoda > Insecta > Lepidoptera > Tortricidae > Aethes > Aethes cnicana. The sequence continues at coordinate 11,172 of CAXARK010000678.1, forward strand.
AAATAAACAAGGGTTGGAACCCTCTCCACGTGAGTTAAACTCGCTTCTTGGCCGGTTTTTTTTCAGTCGGGTAAGTATTGACGTTTCCTGCTAGTGGTTTTAAACTTTTAAACTGCTTTTTAGGGTTCCGAAGTCCACTAGGAACCCTTATAGTTTCGCCATGTCCGTCCGTCCGTCCGTCCGTCCGTCCGTCCGTCCGTCCGTCTGTCCGCACTATTGCTCGGAGATGCTTAGTTCTAGAAAGCTGTAATTTGGCATGAATATACATATTAGTTACGCTGACAAAGTGGTACAATAAAATTTTGAAATATATTTTTTTATAGGGTACCTCCCCTACTCGTAAAGTGGGGATGTAATTTTTTTTTCTTGCGTACCCCATAGTGCGGCATATCGTTGAATAGGTCTTGAAAAAATATTGTGGGTGTTGTTAAAATCATTTTTTGATTAAGTGATGCGTTTGTGAAATATTAAGCTTTAAAGTGCTATTTTTTGTTAGAGTCACGTGTCCCCCCCCCCCCCCCCTGCCAGCTAAATGGTGGTATTTGGATGGCTGAAAAAAATCACGGTTATGGCATATATAACGTAGTTGAAAGGAAAACTATCACAGCTAAGTAGGCTGTACAAACTTACGAGTCATAGTCGACCAACCTATGAAATGATTAAAAAACCAATGATTTTTCTCGAGCGGCAGGGGCGTCGGGCGGGCACGTCATACCACAAGCTAGCTAGATGCTAATAAATCTTAGAAAGGTACTGTGGGCATCGTCAACTTCGGAACCCTATAATTTGCGCGTGGCCCGACACGCACTTGGCCGGTTTTTATTATTACAACCGTGTCTCACTATTGTGCCAAGGCCTCCCCTTTTGTGGCCCCTCTCCTCTCAAACGCGTCCAAGTCATCCCGCCATCTCTTTTTGGGTCTGCCTCTGATCCGGTCTTGAAACCCGTTCTGGGCTGCTTTGACCCACCGTTCCGGATGCATACGGCAGACCTGGCCAGACTGGCTACCTTCTGCCTAATTCAGTTTCTGATGCTATCAGTTCTATGAACACCAAGAATGCTGTGCTCCATTTGCTCGTTGGTAAACCTTCAGTCTTGTCTTTTGGACTTTGATTAGTCTTGTATTGTATTGTTTTGTGTTTATTTATTGCATTATGTTGTACAAATAAGATCTTATGTATGGTGAAGGGGCGAGGGGTGGCTATTTTTAATATCCTTTCTTCCCACGTATCCCAAAAAAAAGCTAATAAAAATACCTAGGCTTCCCTAATGAGGTTTGGACAATTTACTAATAAGATGCACTTAGAAAGGGGGTTAGACTCACTGTTTCTGATGCGACAGGCGTTCTCCCATGCGTTCTGTTGAAGATTTGGGGTGGAGAGCTCTCACACACAACGTCTAGGTATCCTGCGGCGCTTAGGAATCCAGCTTGCCACGAACGCTCACACAGTCTTCAGCGGGCTTACACAACACCTTCTAAATGTTCAAACTGTCCAAAAAAATAGGGGAATTACACCGGTAATGGCGGAAGCATGTGACCGACAGACGACAGGTCAATATGCAATAATAGCGATCAATCAACTGGTCGTTGGGCCTTTGTCTCTTCTATACAACGCCAGGGGTGGGGATCTCGTTACGCTGGTTTTCGCGAGTGAGTGTCGCTAGAGGGCGGTATGCACCTTATTGTTAAACCTCCAAACCTCGTTATAAGTATTTGGCCTAACCATATGGTATGAGTTGGTCTCAAACATAACCCTGTCAGGGCACAGCAATTACAATAATTAATACTTATATAGCTAATAACATTTGTCACATATGCTCATTCAATAAACTATACATCATTAATGTATGTTAGGATGGGCAGATTACAACGAGTTTAGGCTTTCGACATAAAGGAAGGTTAAGATTAGCGTTAAGACTATGAACTTCAACAAAATCCCTTAATTCCATTGCAGGCAGAAGCTAGTGGTAGATAGGATATAAAGGGAAATGAAGAAAGAAATTAAACAAGCTGTCCTTCCAAAAATAAAGATATAAACTTCTACAAAGCCAGTGTCCAGCGTGCCAGCGCCAGTATCCCGATACGGTTTTTAATTTTGCGAAATTCGTGCACACAATGTTTGACGCCCTGTGGCTTTTAAAGTTTATTGCACTCTTAAAACACGGAAAATGACTTTTAATAAGTAAGATTCTCATATTGCTACAAAATTCAGGCATAATGGTTCTTAATACGTTTATCTCATTTGGACTGCCACAGAGTTATTTTGATTAATTAATGTCCATACTAGCTGTTGCCCCCAATTTCGTATGAGCGTAAACAAAAAAATTAAAAAGAAAAACGTTTTTCCGTCTTTTAGTGCTTCCCTACACTCCCCAAGGAACCTAAGTACATGCCTGGTTGTGCGTTGTCATCATTCGTTCAGGAAAAGTTTTATATAGGTACATTGTAGGGTCAAACAAAACGTCGTGACGATATTTTTACCCACAGAATCAGCTATCGATTCTTTTCGAGGTAAGTACTTAAAAAATATTATGAATGGGATTCAGATATCACTCACACCACACCATCAATCCCATACCGGGCCTCACAATGTTTTTTTTTTACTTACTCGAAAAAAAAACCTTAAAAACATGCTTAGAATCGATAGCTGATTCTGTGGTTAAAATATCGTCACAACGTTTTGCTGGACCCCGTATTTATTGAAAATGAAGATCCTCATTTCTTCGGTATTACTTCGTATAGGTATTACCGAAGATTTTTTTTTAAATAATCAAAATAGCCTCCTTCAATGATTTCGAAAATGAATCGCAACGCAAACACAACAAGGATTCCTTTCCCGTCAGCTTACTTGACACAGGCAGTGCCCAAGAAATATAATGAAGGCGGCCGTTCGTACTAATATTGCATGGTCATCACTGAGGAGTGCGTCTCGTACTATGCCACAGAATATTTACATTCTACATACAGAATAACCACGGAATCACCCGTCTGAATCTAGCCGGCGCGCAACTCGCGCCAAACTCGCCCTTACCGTCATTTCTTTCATCCGGAAATGGAGAGTGAATCATTGGCCCGCTTAGTGGTACACATACATTTACAAGTAAACAGACGTCCTCGCACGCACACAGACGTCCTCGCACGCAAACATTGACACTTCATTCGAATTGTGTTCGAAATCGTGCTTTTATAGGCCGTGTCCGCCCTGTGACTTGACTATGCGTCAATAGAAGTGCGTTCTGTACTTGAGTGACGGACGCAGTATGGTAGCTAATAGGTAGCGGTAGTAGCCTATTGGTTCGACCTATATCCTCTCATGCAGAGGGTCGGGGGTTCGAATCCAGCTCTGAGTATACTTATGTGCGAAAATCAATTTGAATTCACTGAGCTTTTCGGTCAAGGAAAGCATTGTGAGGCGACCTGCACGCATCTGCGAAGTGATTCAAGCATGTGTGTGAAGTCCCCAATCCATACTGGGACAAACACTCGTGATGAGAGGCATGTGCCCAGCAGTGGGACTGAAATAGGCTGTTGTAAGTGTGGTGTGTTATATATACTCGTAATGCATTTTGTGCGCAAACGAATTATGCGGTAACAATATTTTTATATTCTGTAGTGAAAATAAAAGCCGTCCGTTAAATTTTCAAGTTACAACAACATAAAAGGGATTTCGCTCCAGAAAATGGATCAGTAACAACCGCTTGTTAATCCGATGTTCCGGAATTACAAAGAGATATTTCACTTTGACGGTGGAGATTCTTAACAAAGGTCCGGCCTACATTGTCACTTCGCTGAATTATCACGCTTACAAATTCTTTTACAATTACAAATTCTTCGTAATACATATTTATCGCAGAGCTTAGCTGTATTGTATAGCGGTCTACCAGCCTGTCACATTGAAAAATTTTCTTAATACATTGTTGTGAAATTTGGTAATAAATGCAAATATTTTTCAAGTATTTAAAATAGCAACTTCTGCCACTATAACGTACGTTCTCAAATCACTCTACTACAACTAAACCACTTCACTATTATTATACCTCTTTGTATATGTATAGTCCCCCGCCGAGTCAGTTTGTTCGTCTGTAAGCAATAAACTCTAAAGCTGCTGAACGGATATTGATGCTATTCTCACTTATAAATAGAGTGTTTCATGGGTCTGGATATACAATTTGTTGCTCTACTGCGCGTGCTAAACCGGGGCAGCCTCATAATGTTTCTACTGTATATAAATAAATACTTCACTTTTATACCTGTACTACAACAGCCTATTTACGGCCCACTGCTGGGCACAGGCCTCCTCTCATCACGAGAGGGTTGGGCTATAGTCCCCACGCGGGCCCAGTGCGGATTGGGAACTTCACACACATCCTTGAATTACTTCGCAGATGCGTGCAGGTTTCCTCACGATGTTTTCCTTCACTGAAAAGCTCAGTGGTAAATTCAAATTGAATTTCGCACATAAATAATTTCAGAGGTGCGAGCCGGATTTGAACCCGCGACCCTCAGCATGAGAGGCGGTAGGTCGAACCACTAGGCCACCACGGCTTCAACCCACACAACTTTATACCTGTAACTGTAACCAATACTCAGATTAGGTACCTCGTTATCCTATACTATTAAACAAGCAATATTTGTATATATATATTAATATGTATATATTTTAATCGCGTTCTCGTGAACGGCTCTACGATTTCGATGAAATATGGAATATAGGGGCTTACGGGGATGAGAAATCGGATCCAGCTAGGTCTCATATCTGGGAAAATTCGTTTTTAGCTATATTCACCCGAGCAAAGCTCGGTCGCCCAGGTACTGGAATTATTAAATGTGATAACGCCGAACACCAGGTTGACAACATTTCATTTTAACATGTCCATTTTATGAGCTACTTAGAAAGCTTAAGAAATTCAAGTACTTCTTCTTTTTATCGTAAGTCGTAAATTTCATACCTAAAATTGAAATTATGAAACTTCCTATTCTAAAAGGGTGTAAGTTAAAACGTAGTAGAGAGTAGAGAGAGCGTAGAGCTCATTCGTACAGCACTAAGCTCTTCAGCGAAAGAGTCATAGGACGCCACGCATTGAATCTTTTAGGCAGAGATACCGAAATGGTTTACCCCTTTAAAACGCATTACGCCCTACTAAAAATTTGAAATATTGTCAACTCAAGGTTGTATAACTTCGCAGACTTTGTATTATATTGTGATTAGTAGGTATAATTACTTTTAAAAATATTCTTTCGTATCCTTTGATGTTGTCTAGACACACCGGTCGCTGATGCGTTCAGGTAAGGTTCACTGGTTCAGGTTGTTGCCGTTACTGCACAAGGGAATGAAAAGATCTTTTTAAATTAGTTTTCCAGCAATGGCACGAGTTTGCAAAAAAGGTTGCACGTGAATTTTCTTTTATGCCTGTTTCAGTGTTCATTTTGTTGACACCTTTATTAATTTGTCGACGAGTTTATTTCAGGCATGCAAAATATAATCGACTTTTGAAATCACCAGAGTATTGTGTAGGTACCAGAAAACTATGCGTCCATTAATGGGCAAAGGTAAAATTTGCGGAACTCAAATGGACTAAGAACTATTTGGATATAGGTTCGAATTTACTATTTTCTGCATCAGTTAAGTATAATTTGTACTACAATGAATGTTTCACTATGGCAATGATGATCGTTGATGACGTTGAGATCTAAATCATCAATTCATCATGCATAGATACCCCTGTAAAATGTAAAATAAAATCTTACTAGTCAGTTAATAAATAGCTAGAGGCAGACAGCGTGCACGACGACAGCGCCAACTGGCGGATGCAAAGTCGCCGGCGCAATATGCAACTATACTCTTTGGACGACGGACTATGGACCATCTAATAAGTGGAACTAACGCTGTGACCACAGAACTAGTATATCTAAGTCTGTGGCTGAAGTTTGTGGCCTAAAAGGCTTGTCTAACCTCATACCGAGAGATAAAGACAAAAGAAGGATGATATTACTTGCTCCAGATGTACTTAATGCAATGCAAATAAATACGCAGCAGTGACAATTCACTTCACCGGTGTCCGTTAGGAAATTTCATATTTGGCCATGTGACATGCTGTGATCGTTTTCGTATCCCTCACTACTGACGTCGCACACGGCGAATAGATAAAAGGTACGTTTATTGATTCATTGTGTGACTTTAGTCTGCATAAATTCATAGCCCAAAAATAAAGGAAGCTCGCTTCATTCTCGATGCATCGAAAAACTTAAACGTTCGCTGCAACGGTGACCATAAATGACGAGATTATACCAAAAAGGGAGAGGATGTGTGTATAATAAAATATATTATTTTTCATCACGCTTGCTCGAAAACGGTGTCATTACAAGCAGGCAAAGCGGTCTCTAAGACCCGTATTATGACCACGGGCTTTTGAGATTTCTTATGAGCCCACGGGCCGTAATGTATTGGTTTTCGACTGTTTTTTCCGAAATAATACAAATTAAGAAGTTGAACTGCTTAAATGGCCGGACCATTGTTAGTGGCCAGTACGAACTGAATGTTTAAAATAAACAAAAAAGGTTTGTTCGCGAAGAAGAAGAAACCACTTAAAGTAAATACAATATATGTATGCACACTTGAACAGGTCGTCTTAGTGAATATTTTCTTTACTTTCCTCGTAAGTGTGATGAAAAACATTGTGTGTATCACGGGCGGTATAGGAATTGCAGTCTCGAGTCCTTTTAAAGCCCCTAATAATAGGCAGGTCATAAGTTTGTGTACTACAACGTCGCGCCGAATGGTATTGGTGGGTATTTCGATAAAAATAATAACTTAGTCCATTAACTTTATCAGCTGGATATTTCAAGGGCAATTCGGGATTGTAATGAAATTTCTTTCGTATAGGTACTAGAATAGAATCTCAAAGACACGAGCTTAAGTACTTTTTAAATATAGTTGCTTAAAAAGTAATCATACCTGTTTAGCGTGTGAAAAGTTAATCATTGCATGACGACGCGACGTCACGTGCGAAATTGTCACTTGCTTTATCGTATCTAATGTTAACGCTAGCTTTTGCTCGCGCCAACATAACTAAGGAATCGTGATAAAATGACAAACTTTTCGCGCTTGCGTCAAAATGTACCTACTATTAATACTTATTCGGAACAAGCTGATAAAAATGTTGTCCTCCATTTTGACAGCATTCCGAAAGGGTATTATTTAATTTAATACAGTCCCGAGCGTATGGCTACCCTACCAGACCCAGTTATTGAAATTGCAAACACTGAAAGAGTGCTTTGATAGCTGGGAACGGCATCGCCGCCGCACAAATTGCAATTTGTATTACGTTCATTTTGCCACCGGCTGATATCGGGGCGATATTATACAGCATTCGTGCTCGCTCGCAGCCCGTCCGCGGATAAAGGCTTACTCGGCTAAAGGACTTTTTAAAGAGATTTACTTTGTTTTTTTTTTAAAGGTTCAGCGTGGAAAGAAACGAGACCGCTGACACGATGATGTATGGTGTGGACAGCGGGCTTAGCGATAGACGGTCGGGATTGCAGCGGTGTCTGTCGCTTATTCGAAGACGCTTAGTGATTTTACTTTACATAATGCATTTGTGTACCTTATGAGATTTATGAGTACCTATTTGACTAAGTATTAGAATAAAGTAGCAGTTTAGATTAAAAACCGCTAAGATTTCACATTCCTCAATTTTCAGACGACATCTCTGGCTGATGGCAGAAGAATGAAAGATTGGGAACTCTACTTTATTTAGATACTTAGGTATGTTCATCGGTCGGATAGGGTGATCAGCATCTGGTTTTTTGCCGTCTACCTGACCCTGCCATGCCGGCCCGCTGCCCGTCTTTCCATCAAAAAGTATTTCTTGCTCCTCTTCATGTGAGATAAGTTTTTGATAAGAAAATCAGTCCAGGGGATCTTCAGCATTTACATAACTTTACATGATTTCCTACAATGATTAATCATTAAGTAAATATGTATGTATGCACAAAGCGCTTTGATAGAATTATTAGTAATTTGTGTGTCGGTGCAATTCAAATTCTCCCGCATTAAGATTTTACCAAATCTAGTATATGTCAATGTGTTCTTATTTTTATGTATTTTAATGTTGATGCTATGTTGATGATATATCAAATAGGTACATTTGCAAATCACTCACACACGTGATGAAATTGAAACGATGTAATCGAAAACAGACTGGGACATTGATACAGCCAATCAATATAATCATGGTCCTCGAATTTGCACGCGTGACACGTAACAAACCGAAGAGACCTTTTCAAAAATTATGATCTCCCGTTACGGTGCGTGCGGCTGAATTTTATTCCAACAGTCGCGCGTGCCGCGACCGACACAATTTGTCGGAGTTTTAAATATTCACATGTCCCGTAGCGTATGCTTAATATATTCCTCATCTGCATAATGTAATATTTCGCGTGAAGTACCGCCTAAATGTACGGAGTACAACGCCGCGTTACTGTTTTCTTTACCTGCGCTCTGAATTTGACTAAAGCTAGTTTTACACTGCACGTTTGTAGGCTAGCTAATACTACTCCTTCTTGAAATAATCGCTTCTGTCCATTTAAAAAGACAATTTCGCCAATGTCAAGTGTGGCCTGTACTGTAGGGCAGCAGTGGACGGTTAAAACGATAAATGTTCGGTATAAAAATAAATCAAGTACCTAAAAGGGTATACAGCAACCCCCAGCTAATAGTTAATTAGATCATTCGTAAATATCATGTCATAATGATCTACTTACTTAATACGTAATGTTTATGGTCCAGTAAAAGTACTTAGGTAATTCCGCCACTCGCATACTCTACCAGACAACCAGAAGGATATCTAAATGTTTTTTTTAATTATTTTTTTACCATATCTATATAAGGTTTCTTTACATCAGTCAGTGTAGGCAATAGTATGTATTGCAGAGGCCGTAAAGTAAGGCAATGCCGGACGAATCAGTTTACGAGTCAGTTAGTACGAGTCCGGCAATCGCAATTGCGGCCGAGGTATATATAATGCTTTTCTCAAACTGTGAAGAAATAATAAAATCATAATCACCACCTGGCCACCACTTCATTCACTTATTGTCGTGTTTGTGGCGATGCGGCGGACTACCACGCAGCACCGGTGGTGGTCAACAAACACGAAGGCCGGCAATGAAGGGCCTCGCGTCTTCTTTTTTTGAAAGTAACACAAACATTTCCGAGCATGTTTGAGAAAAATAATCTTAAAAGTATGATACAACAATTTCATATTCAATAATAAGTAGCTATGGCTGTGGCTATAGATATTTAGGTGTCCAAAATTATGAATGTACTGTGGTCCCGTAGTCCGTTCTCATGGCATTGTTTAGACTCTGATTTAAGCATGGGTATCTACCTTTCCACTACATAATAGAGCTAATCTAAGTTGCGTAGCTAAAGATGTGAATAATAGATATGTAAAGATGACACTGTAGTGCCAAATTAACTCTAGCTACCCTGTTAACATTAAATAAAATGATCATTTTTTAACGTTTCAGTATAATATCTTTAAAAGACACACATGTCCCACTGTCGCAATTGTCTTATTGAATTTTGAGGGAAATAAATTTTAGTAACACAGTGTGAATTAATATACCTACAGGCATTACTGCCTAGAATTACTAGTGACTTTTAGTAGTCTCCCGGGGTCCATATATTCTGTTGGGATAAATTCTAATTACATGTAATTCCCGGAAATAAACTACGTGTAAACTGGGCCAGCCCACGCTGTCGGATGTAATTTTCTCATTTCATACATTTTACTTAACCTAAGTGAAGCAGAATTTTATGGGATCAGGTTGGGTGTGGGCCTTGAAATAGCACTATCTACATGCTTATAATAATAATTGATATTTGTTTTTTACTAATATAATAAAAATAAAAAAAATAAATGTGACACGTTTTGCATCATCACGTACATTAGGTATAATAAATATGAATGTCTACTGTTCCTTGATTGTGTGGTGTTCAATAAAGTATATTGTATTGTATTGTATTGTATAGTCACGAGAATAAAACGATTTAATACATTTATATCCTATTTACTTTTAATAATTTTATGAAAGGTTTTAAAAAGTTTCGATTTAATTTAGTTCTGTTTACTTATACAAAAAAAAACCTTTTTGAATCATATCGGTGGTTTTATGTATTTACAGAATAATATGCATATTTCCATTATTACGACCATAATCACGTCATTAAAATTCGACAAAACGGCCTGGTTTTGGCACGTAATCCTAACAACGTAAGCAACTGAAAACATAACAGGAAAATAGCTTATCAGAATCCCTGCTCTGACGTTCGGGCGCCAGTAAAATGTTCTCGCCAAGAAGTATACTTCGAATATCAGCCGCAAGATTACCATCATTTATGACAGTTGGCACTCAGTGTAGGATACATTTTCCTAGTATAAAAATAAAGAAAATACAAGAAGGTAAATCCCCGTAAAATACAGCGTTGTTGCCTGTACTTGAATTAAGATATAACTTTGGCACGAAACGCTAGTTTTTGACGTAGAAGTGCTAACAAACACACTTTTTGACGGCCAGATTAGTCACGTTGGTAGTGACTGTGCCTTCCGTTCCGATGGTCACGGGTTCGAGTCCCGCTCGGGGCAAACTTTGTGTGATGAGCACGAATGTTTATACCTCCTCGAGTCATGGATGTTTAGTATTTATATATGTATGCATTTCTCTATATATTTAAGTATTTATATCGTTGTCTAGCACCTATAATACAAGCGTCGCTTAGTTTGGGGCTAGGTCAATATGTGTGATATGTCCCAGGATACTATTATTATTATTATTGCCTTGTTCTCAAGGACTCTCATGTTTATTTAAGTTTTAACACTAAACTTTGAACCGTGACGTTATTATTCCATGCAAAGGTGAGGTATATCTCGGAGCGAGATGCCATTTAATGTTCCGTCCTTTATGTTGTCAAGTTGAAACTATGACAATAACAACAAACTATGACAATGATAGCTGGCAACCCTGGCCATGTAAACAAGCTAACCAAGAGCTCTTCAATTTTTAATTTATATTTACGACAAAAAGTGAACTTACCAGTGAATAAACATCCAATTCAAGAAGAGGAAACTACCACCCATATAATTCACCACTAAATACCAAACTCAAGTGTGAATCCTTCGAATTGTGAATCGGTAAGATATTCATCTTAACCGTTTAACTTTTAAATTTGCCAAAACAACAACTAATTAACGGTAATTAACTAATTTTGTCTCGAAAGATAACGGTACTCGAATCAGCTGATCGGTCAACGACATCTGAAAATGACAGTGACAACTGAATGACACCTGACGCAGCTAAAGCAGTGTTGCTAGCACTATATTTCGTTCAGAAACAAGCTTGTCAGTGTCTACGTACAGCCAAGGGTGTTGCTGGTTAATTAAGATCTTACCTAATAGTAGTTTTTTTTATTGTGTTGATAACGAAAAAAGAAAATATACATATTGAAAGATGGAGAAATGTAAGGGTTGTCGAACCGATATAACGAATGATTTGATAATGAAATGCTCTGCGTGTTCGGGCAGTTATGATTTACTATGCGCAAATATAACAGAAAATGACTTCGTCACACTAACCGACGACATTATCAATGCGTGGATATGCCATGAATGCCGCAGCAAGTTCCCTAAAGGAGACAACACACATACGCCGGTGCGTCAAGCGGCTCGTACCTATGATATCCACATAAATCATTCTGAAACAACCACATCTCACAACAGCAGTTTCCAGCCAGATGTATACAGTCGTGAGAATGTTACGTACCGCCAAAATCAGTTTAGGCAAATTCAGCATGACTCCGCCGAGCAGCTAACGATCAGCAACCTGCGAACTATCATTCGAGAGGAAATGCAATGCAGCTTAAATGAGCACCTTTCTGATGAAATCAGTAACTTGATTACCAAGCAGCTGGATATTTTCCAGAAGAGAAATGAAAATCTTCTTAAAGAGTTGACTAACACTGTACAAGAACTGAATGCTAAGGTGGCTGCCTACGACAAATTATTAAGGAAAGACATGAGCTATGTTTCGACTCGAAAATCTAAAGTCGATCAAGAACCGCACCAAATGCATGAAGAAGCAGCAACCTCCCGAAATGTCTCGTCTTTTGCGGATGTAGCAAGCGTATCTAAGACACAGCCTCAACCAGGGTTAACCGAACAGAAGTCAAAGCAGCCAAACAAAAAGGAGGCAGCCACTACCAAGAAAATTGTTTCATTGGCCTCCAAGAAAAATGCAGCTGAAAATAAACCATTGCCGTCAGCAGCAGAAAAAAGGCAATCACAGGCACCCTTGATAACCCCAGACCCGCCCGCAATAGCAGATGGACTTTTAGAGGGCAATTGTACTACTGTGGATAAAGAGAACTGGATTGAAGTCAAGAACAAAAAAAATAGGCGAACATCGAATATCCTGCGCGGCACAGCCGCTCCGGGAACAACCTGTGTATTGGAGGCGTCCGAACGTTGGAAGTATCTGCATTTATTTTATGTAAAAGAAGGTACAACCTGTGTTCAAGTACGAAACCACTTAATTGACATCTGTGGAAGCGATATTTGTACGGTGGAGGAATTAAAGGCCCGTGGTCAATATGCGTCCTTTAAGTTGGGTGTGCCTTCCAAACTAGCAGATCATGTGACAGCGCCCAATAACTGGGCGAGAGATATATGTATCAAGCCTTGGCGGACATTTCGTGCAAAAAGTGAAAAAGTCGCCAACTAAACCTCTACTTTTACATTACCAAAATGTGCGAGGCCTGCGCTCCAAAACGAGTATTTTTTACAACAATGTGCTTTCGTGTGATTGTGACATAATCGCGCTCACGGAAACTTTCTTGAATAGTTCAGTGTGCGATGCCGAACTGTTTCCTCCAGGCTATGAAGTTATTCGGAAGGACCGGCCGGGTGATGTCGGGTGGGGCGGAGTTCTACTTGCCGTAAGAGGAGACATTTCGGTTCGTCCAGTAAAGGACATTGATGGTTGGAACAATGAAATGGAATTGGTGGTAGCTAAACTAACTTGCAAAAAGAATAAATTACTATGTTGTGTAGTTTACCTGCCACCAAACTATACCGACGATCAGTATCTTAAAGTATTAGCATGTCTTGAAAATGTAGTATGTGAACATTCGGATTTAGATATATTAATATTGGGTGATTTTAATCTTAGTTCTTGCAGTACCAATGTACAATATCAATTTGAGGCTTTTCTAGAATTCTGTAAATTGCATCAGCATAACACAGTTTGTAACAATCGAGGTGGTAAACTGGATTTAGTACTGAGTGGAATGGGCCCAGACTATGTGTTTGTGTCCGGGGATGTTGAGCCTCTTGTACCGGCTGATGTGTATCATCCGCCGCTGGAGGTCACTCTTATTTTGCCAAATGGCCAGAGGCAGGCAGTTCCCACTTCGCATCAAGGGGCAGAATCCCCTTCAGAGACAGAATGGAACTTTCGTAAGGCAGATCTTAGCGCACTTTATGCAGGAATAGCAGATATCGAATGGGACTGTATATTAAATTGTACTTGTGTGAATACAGCTACTCAGTTATTCTACGCAAGGTTAGGTGAATGCATTTCACAACATGTACCTCCTAAAAGCAAAAAAAAGCCCGCGGGACCATACGTCTATCCAATGTGGTTTACACGCGAAATAATTTCAAACATCCAAAACAAATATTATCATCTAAAGAAGTATAAGGAAACAGGGTCTGATTATAATAAGGAACTATTTAAATACTATAGGTGGTATGTCAAATTATTAATAGAAAAAACGTACCAACAGCACATGAATAACATTGAAAAGAATATTACTGATGATCCGACCAAATTCTGGAAATATGTTAAGGATAAGCGTAGGGATAGGAAACAACGTACTGACTTTACCTACAATGACAGAACTGTTACAGGGCAAGACGCTGTTGACGCTTTTGCCGAGTATTTTGGTTCAGTCTTCCATCGTGATGCGCCGCAACTAGATGCCAAGGCGGCCATGCGAAGAAGCGCCGAGACACAAAATGTGCCAAGCGCATCACGTGTGGCCATAGACAGAGTCATTTCTGGGGAACTTCGTCGTGCAGCCAAGCGGCTGAAACCGCGATCTTCGGCAGGGCCTGACGGTGTACCGGCTTTTCTGGTCAGGGATTGTATAGCTGTCTTTGAGAAACCACTTTTGCACATATATAATCTATCGTTGCAACAAGCTGTCTATCCAACATGCTGGAAGTCATCTAGGGTTACTCCCGTGCCTAAGGGTGGTGCCGGATCCGATGTCGCAGAGTATAGACCCATTGCAGTGCTGTCTGTGTTCGGTAAATTGTTCGAGTCCATCATCGATCGAAGTATTATGGAGCAAATAACGAGCCAGATGGACGATGCTCAGCATGGTTTCCGTAGGGGTCGATCTACCACGACTAATCAAATAATACTTGTAGACTATGTTATGAGAGCCATGGATGGGCGTCAGCAGGTCGACGCAGCCTACTTTGACTTTACGAAAGCGTTCGACCTGGTTGACAACGACATACTACTGCAAAAGTTTGCTAACATGGGCTTTACACCCCATCTCCTGAATTTCTTTGCAAGCTACCTGCAAAATCGTAGCCAATTTGTCAAACTGGGGCGGCTCCAATCTAAGCCATTTTTCACTCGTTCAGGTGTGAGTCAAGGGAGCACGCTGGGACCATCTCAATTTCTCATTATGATTAATGATTTGCCAAAGGTTGTTCATACAGCGAAATGTCTAATGTTTGCAGATGATCTTAAACTATTTCTGGAGATCAGTGATAGCGAAGATTGTATGCGCCTGCAACAAGACATAGATGCGATTGTACAGTGGAGTGACATCAACCGATTGCAATTTAATGCCTCCAAATGCAAGGTGATTACCTTTACCAGAGCTCGGTCGCCTGTGTGTTCAGCTTATCATCTTCGCGGTGAGAAGTTGCAGCGAGTATCTGACATTCGTGATCTGGGACTAATTTTGGATTCACAGCTAGATTTTAGACTGCACATGGCGCATATATGTAAGACTGTTTCCAAAACATTAGGTTTTATTATGAGGATATCTGCACAGTTTTCAAACACAGGAATAGCCGTGATGTTGTACAATGCGTATGTCCGTAGTAAATTAGAGTTCGGTGCCGGTATCTGGGATCCCCATGAAAGTAAATACATACTCATGGTAG
>CAXARK010000679.1:0-26375 GCA_963971205.1 Aethes cnicana
CGGCCATAAATATGCGATCTGGGACATTTACGAATTCACCACCACCAGGTCTGTAATGTACTATTACTATGGGATAAAATGACGTTTCTGTATCGAATGACGGGTCGACGGCCCAATTTAACGAACCTGAGTCCGTCAACTGTCCTTGAATCGACCCAGGCTTAGACTTTCGACTCGAAATTTCGAATCTACCACTTACGAGGGAAAGTACAAAAGTTCACGGAATGAAGTATTAGGAGGAAACAATATTATACAAGCTCTATGCTCAGTTACAGAAAGACCTCTTTAGGTAAAAAAAAATTAAAAAGTTATGTCAAGACTATCTTTTGTTTTTCCGATATCACCTTGAAAGCAAATTATTTCGGAAAACAATCGGTCATTATGGAGAAAATTAAATATCATGCCATGATTAAGTTCCCGTGTAGGTAAGAAAAAATCTCCGTAAATGATAATGGATGAGGTGTCAGCTGTTTACGGAGGTCAATGCCCTAGTAAAACCATGATTTATAAGTGGCAGATCTTTTCAAGCATGGCAGAGAGTCCATCAAAAATGACCTTCGCAAAGGAAGGCCGGTCGTAGTCCTCAAATATTGTGCGAAAAGTCGAAAACTCGTACTAGAAGAGAAGATTAGATAAGATAGAGGAGATTTGTTACTGGAGATGAAACTTAGGTTCATCACTTTGAACCTGAGTCGATGCAGAGGCATAAGAAGGGTGCGCCTCCTCCGAAAAAGTTCAAAGTGTCAGAATCAACCGGAAAGTAGAATAAATGGCTCACCTGGTGTAGAAGAACTCCATAGCCAGTTCCCTGTAATGTCTGTCATCGGCGGGTAGTACTGACTTCACGGCTACGGGAGAATGACCCCCCACTCCCCGCGGGCTAAGTATACCACCCCGTATTGACCCCGACCTGAGGACAATTTTATAAAAAATAGGATTTATTAATATTTATTTATTATTATTACAAAAATTACACTTACAGCTAGAGCTAGTCATGACATTATTAAAATAGTACATTATCTAATATATAAAGTTCTCGTGTCACAGTGTTTGTAACCAAACTCCTCCGAAACGGCTCGACCGATTCTTATGAAATTTGGAGTGTTAGTATGTTCAGTAGGTCTGAGAATAGGACGTAAGCTATTTTTTATACCAAAAAAAAAACTTGGGCGGTACGAAGTCCGCGGGGTCCGTTAGTCTAATATATAAAAATAAGTCGGGTTTTCCTCCCTGACGCTATAACTCCAGAACGCACGAACCGATTTCCACGGTTTTGCATTCGTTGGAAAGGTCTCGGGCTCCGTGAGGTTTAAGGCGGTACGAAGTCCGCGGGGTCAGCTAGTTTCTCATAAAATAGTGCTAGGAGCTACAATGGTTTCTAAATAGTGACCAGCTGTAGGATATTATATTACTAGCTTTTGCATATACTGTAACGTGTCAATTTGACGGTCCAAGTGCTGAACACCCGTATATAGGGTCATGCAAAACCTTGTCATTATATTTTACCCCCAGAATCAGGTATCGATTCTAAGCATGTTTTTAGGTGTTTAATTTTTTCAAGTTAAATAAAATTGTATGGGAGGTATCGCTCACACCATCAATACCATATTGGGCCATACATTTTTTTTTACATTGATTATAAAAACTAGGTTTTTTATTTACACATTTTAGACCCTCTGTATAGCCTCACGAATACAGAAGGTCCCGAAAATAAGATACCAACTGCATACAATTTTGAGTTAAAATAAAAAAAAGATACAAACCCAGTCTCACAAAAAAAAACAAGACAAAATTAAAGGAGGCTTCTTTCGAGTTGTTAAATAGGGAAATGGGTTTTTTGTTGTTTTTTTTTTTTAAACTTGAATAGACGCCCAGATCGTACATTTATTTACGAAAGGCTATTAAAATCATTGAAAAGTTACCTATTTCTCTTCCAAGCTCCGGGGTCCCGTACATGAGTAGGTCGCACATCGATGTACTTTCCAAGCAGAGACGGGCGAAGGACGGAGCGAATCTGATGACAATAGTACATTATGATACAAATGCGAAAAAATTGTCTTTTTATCACGAGCCCCTAGTTCTCCTTCTCTTTAGGCCCTGGTTTTGTTGGCGCGAGCGAAAGCTAGGGACGAGTGAAAATGACAATTTCGCACGAGTGTCAAACGATTTTTTAATACATTTGCGAAAAAAACTTCAAGTAAAAAACAAACATATTTTATGATCACGTTCAGAAAGTAACGTAACGCTCAGATGGGTACTCAAAAGCACTCGTTCGGAAATGACAATCTTTTCGCACGCTAAACAGGTATTGAAATGTTTACTGTCTGAGCAACTGTATTAAAAATACCTACTACTACTACAGCCTATCTGCGTCCCACTGCTGGACACAGGCCTCCTCTCATCACGAGAGGGTTTGGGCTATAGTCCCCACGCGGGCCCATTAAAAATACCTATTATTCTATAATAATAAAATATGAAACTTTTTTGGACTCTGTTAAAATAATGGTAAAGTAAGGATCTATTATGAAACACTTATTTCGGGCGAACGCCGATTTGTATGAGAGTTGCCATTCTAGGTTTATCTCGCTTTTTAACACGCTTTTATTAGGTCGACCTGTATGTAACTATGTAATGGAATCTTGCAAGATAAATTTGACCCACTTTCCGATTTCCGATTGAGCTGAAATTTTGCACGAATATGTAAATCGCGTGACAATGCAATATTATGATGACGTGGAGCTGATCTGATGATGGAGCTGGAAGATGGCCATAGGAACTCAATAATAAAACTATATAAAGCCATCAAATTTGGGCTCGTTTGATTCGTCTTGAAGGGTAAATGAAGGCTTTACAAAGAAAAGTACAGGCAGCAATAAAAGCGTGTCCCAAAAATTAAATTTTTGAAAAATCTTATTCTATGGTTATCTTACTTCTTCCTAATGGCCAGCTTGACGTCTTCAGTATGGTGCAGTCGACTAGTAAGGGCCGACTCCAGCGAGGCCAGGGCGGACTGATAGCGGTCGTGGGCGACCGACAGACGGTCTAGTATCTAAACAGTGTGTGTTAGTATCTTACTTCTTCCTAATGGCCAGCTTGACGTCTTCAGTATGGTGCAGCCGACTAGTGAGGACCGACTCCAGCGAGGCCAGGGCGGACTGATAGCGGTCGTGGGCGACCGACAGACGGTCTAGTATCTAAACAGTGTGTGTTAGTATCTTACTTCTTCCTAATGGCCAGCTTGACGTCTTCAGTATGGTGCAGCCGACTAGTGAGGACCGACTCCAGCGAGGCCAGGGCGGACTGATAGCGGTCGTGGGCGACCGACAGACGGTCTAGTATCTAAACAGTGTGTGTTAGTATCTTACTTCTTCCTAATGGCCAGCTTGACGTCTTCAGTATGGTGCAGTCGACTAGTGAGGGCCGACTCCAGCGAGGCCAGGGCGGACTGATAGCGGTCGTGGGCGACCGACAGACGGTCTAGTATCTAAACAGTGTGTGTTAGTATCTTACTTCTTCCTAATGGCCAGCTTGACGTCTTCAGTATGGTGCAGCCGACTAGTGAGGGCCGACTCCAGCGAGGCCAGGGCGGACTGATAGCGGTCGTGGGCGACCGACAGACGGTCTAGTATCTAAACAGTGTGTGTTAGTATCTTACTTCTTCCTAATGGCCAGCTTGACGTCTTCAGTATGGTGCAGTCGACTAGTGAGGGCCGACTCCAGCGAGGCCAGGGGGGACTGATAGCGGTCGTGGGCGACCGACAGACGGTCTAGTATCTAAACAGTGTGTGTTAGTATCTTACTTCTTCCTAATGGCCAGCTTGACGTCTTCAGTATGGTGCAGCCGACTAGTGAGGACCGACTCAAGCGACGTCAGGGCGGACTGATAGCGGTCGTGGGCGACCGACAGACGGTCTAGTATCTAAACAGTGTGTGTTAGTATCTTACTTCTTCCTAATGGCCAGCTTGACGTCTTCAGTATGGTGCAGCCGACTAGTGAGTGCCGACTCAAGCGACGTCAGGGCGGACTGATAGCGGTCGTGGGCGACCGACAGACGGTCTAGTATCTAAACAGTGTGTGTTAGTATCTTACTTCTTCCTAATGGCCAGCTTGACGTCTTCAGTATGGTGCAGCCGACTAGTGAGGGCCGACTCAAGCGACGTCAGGGCGGACTGATAGCGGTCGTGGGCGACCGACAGACGGTCTAGTATCTAAACAGTGTGTGTTAGTATCTCACTTCTTCCTAATGGCCAGCTTGACGTCTTCAGTATGGTGCAGCCGACTAGTGAGGACCGACTCCAGCGAGGCCAGGGCGGACTGATAGCGGTCGTGGGCGACCGACAGACGGTCTAGTATCTAAACAGTGTGTGTTAGTATCTCACTTCTTCCTAATGGCCAGCTTGACGTCTTCAGTATGGTGCAGCCGACTAGTGAGGACCGACTCCAGCGAGGCCAGGGCGGACTGATAGCGGTCGTGGGCGACCGACAGACGGTCTAGTATCTAAACAGTGTGTGTTAGTATCTTACTTCTTCCTAATGGCCAGCTTGACGTCTTCAGTATGGTGCAGCCGACTAGTGAGGACCGACTCCAGCGAGGCCAGGGCGGACTGATAGCGGTCGTGGGCGACCGACAGACGGTCTAGTACTAAACAGTGTGTGTTAGTATCTTACTTCTTCCTAATGGCCAGCTTGACGTCTTCAGTATGGTGCAGTCGACTAGTGAGGGCCGACTCCAGCGAGGCCAGGGCGGACTGATAGCGGTCGTGGGCGACCGACAGACGGTCTAGTACTAAACAGTGTGTGTTAGTATCTTACTTCTTCCTAATGGCCAGCTTGACGTCTTCAGTATGGTGCAGTCGACTAGTGAGGGCCGACTCCAGCGAGGCCAGGGCGGACTGATAGCGGTCGTGGGCGACCGACAGACGGTCTAGTATCTAAACAGTGTGTGTTAGTATCTTACTTCTTCCTAATGGCCAGCTTGACGTCTTCAGTATGGTGCAGCCGACTAGTGAGTGCCGACTCAAGCGACGTCAGGGCGGACTGATAGCGGTCGTGGGCGACCGACAGACGGTCTAGTATCTAAACAGTGTGTGTTAGTATCTTACTTCTTCCTAATGGCCAGCTTGACGTCTTCAGTATGGTGCAGCCGACTAGTGAGTGCCGACTCAAGCGACGTCAGGGCGGACTGATAGCGGTCGTGGGCGACCGACAGACGGTCTAGTATCTAAACAGTGTGTGTTAGTATCTTACTTCTTCCTAATGGCCAGCTTGACGTCTTCAGTATGGTGCAGTCGACTAGTGAGGGCCGACTCCAGCGAGGCCAGGGCGGACTGATAGCGGTCGTGGGCGACCGACAGACGGTCTAGTATCTAAACAGTGTGTGTTAGTATCTTACTTCTTCCTAATGGCCAGCTTGACGTCTTCAGTATGGTGCAGTCGACTAGTGAGGGCCGACTCCAGCGAGGCCAGGGCGGACTGATAGCGGTCGTGGGCGACCGACAGACGGTCTAGTATCTGAAACAAGAGTGAAGGTAAGGTAAATT
Source organism: Aethes cnicana (assembly GCA_963971205.1). Classification (NCBI taxonomy): domain Eukaryota; kingdom Metazoa; phylum Arthropoda; class Insecta; order Lepidoptera; family Tortricidae; genus Aethes; species Aethes cnicana. Next base: position 5,542 of record CAXARK010000679.1, read on the forward strand.
GGATATTGGATGACTATATTTAAGTTTATTACTGGAAATTACCCAGAGGGCAATGGAGAGGGCTATGCTCGGGGTTTCTTTGCGTGATAGAATCAGAAATGAGGATATCCGCATAGAATTGCGAACCTTAAGTGGCAGTGGGCGGGGCACATTGCTCGCAGGACTGACGACCGATGGGGTCGGAAAGTTCTCGAGTGGCGTCCGCGAACTGGGAGACGAGCTGGCGGTGCCTCCAACAAGATGGAGTGACAACCTTGTAAAGGTCGCGGGAACGCGGTGGATGTGAGTGGCACAGGACCGGTCTGAGTGGCGCGCCTTGGGGGAGGTCTATGTCCAGAAGTGGACTTACTTCGGCTGAAATGATGATCGTGATGAGATGATGATCATCTATGACGACGGTGAAGCTACTACCGTTGTACCTGAGAGGAGATCAGGCGCGCCAGCCGCCCGCTGCTGAGAGACTGCTGCGTGCTCAGCGCAGTGTGCCGGCGCCACACGGGACTCAGGACGCAGCACGCGCCGTCGTCGCCGCCCACTATACGTGACCTCCAATATACAGCGCCATGGACCTGAGAGGAGATCAGGCGCGCCAGCCGCCCGCTGCTGAGAGACTGCTGCGTGCTCAGCGCAGTGTGCCGGCGCCACACGGGACTCAGGACGCAGCACGCGCCGTCGTCGCCGCCCACTATACGTGACCTCCAATATACAGCGCCATGGACCTGAGAGGAGATCAGGCGCGCCAGCCGCCCGCTGCTGAGAGACTGCTGCGTGCTCAGCGCAGTGTGCCGGCGCCACACGGGACTCAGGACGCAGCACGCGCCGTCGTCGCCGCCCACTATACGTGACCTCCAATATACAGCGCCATGGACCTGAGAGGAGATCAGGCGCGCCAGCCGCCCGCTGCTGAGAGACTGCTGCGTGCTCAGCGCAGTGTGCCGGCGCCACACGGGACTCAGGACGCAGCACGCGCCGTCGTCGCCGCCCACTATACGTGACCTCCAATATACAGCGCCATGGACCTGAGAGGAGATCAGGCGCGCCAGCCGCCCGCTGCTGAGAGACTGCTGCGTGCTCAGCGCAGTGTGCCGGCGCCACACGGGACTCAGGACGCAGCACGCGCCGTCGTCGCCGCCCACTATACGTGACCTCCAATATACAGCGCCATGGACCTGAGAGGAGATCAGGCGCGCCAGCCGCCCGCTGCTGAGAGACTGCTGCGTGCTCAGCGCAGTGTGCCGGCGCCACACGGGACTCAGGACGCAGCACGCGCCGTCGTCGCCGCCCACTATACGTGACCTCCAATATACAGCGCCATGGACCTGAGAGGAGATCAGGCGCGCCAGCCGCCCGCTGCTGAGAGACTGCTGCGTGCTCAGCGCAGTGTGCCGGCGCCACACGGGACTCAGGACGCAGCACGCGCCGTCGTCGCCGCCCACTATACGTGACCTCCAATATACAGCGCCATGGACCTGAGAGGAGATCAGGCGCGCCAGCCGCCCGCTGCTGAGAGACTGCTGCGTGCTCAGCGCAGTGTGCCGGCGCCACACGGGACTCAGGACGCAGCACGCGCCGTCGTCGCCGCCCACTATACGTGACCTCCAATATACAGCGCCATGGACCTGAGAGGAGATCAGGCGCGCCAGCCGCCCGCTGCTGAGAGACTGCTGCGTGCTCAGCGCAGTGTGCCGGCGCCACACGGGACTCAGGACGCAGCACGCGCCGTCGTCGCCGCCCACTATACGTGACCTCCAATATACAGCGCCATGGACCTGAGAGGAGATCAGGCGCGCCAGCCGCCCGCTGCTGAGAGACTGCTGCGTGCTCAGCGCAGTGTGCCGGCGCCACACGGGACTCAGGACGCAGCACGCGCCGTCGTCGCCGCCCACTATACGTGACCTCCAATATACAGCGCCATGGACCTGAGAGGAGATCAGGCGCGCCAGCCGCCCGCTGCTGAGAGACTGCTGCGTGCTCAGCGCAGTGTGCCGGCGCCACACGGGACTCAGGACGCAGCACGCGCCGTCGTCGCCGCCCACTATACGTGACCTCCAATATACAGCGCCATGGACCTGAGAGGAGATCAGGCGCGCCAGCCGCCCGCTGCTGAGAGACTGCTGCGTGCTCAGCGCAGTGTGCCGGCGCCACACGGGACTCAGGACGCAGCACGCGCCGTCGTCGCCGCCCACTATACGTGACCTCCAATATACAGCGCCATGGACCTGAGAGGAGATCAGGCGCGCCAGCCGCCCGCTGCTGAGAGACTGCTGCGTGCTCAGCGCAGTGTGCCGGCGCCACACGGGACTCAGGACGCAGCACGCGCCGTCGTCGTCGCCCACTATACGTGACCTCCAATATACAGCGCCATGGACCTGAGAGGAGATCAGGCGCGCCAGCCGCCCGCTGCTGAGAGACTGCTGCGTGCTCAGCGCAGTGTGCCGGCGCCACACGGGACTCAGGACGCAGCACGCGCCGTCGTCGCCGCCCACTATACGTGACCTCCAATATACAGCGCCATGGACCTGAGAGGAGATCAGGCGCGCCAGCCGCCCGCTGCTGAGAGACTGCTGCGTGCTCAGCGCAGTGTGCCGGCGCCACACGGGACTCAGGACGCAGCACGCGCCGTCGTCGCCGCCCACTATACGTGACCTCCAATATACAGCGCCATGGACCTGAGAGGAGATCAGGCGCGCCAGCCGCCCGCTGCTGAGAGACTGCTGCGTGCTCAGCGCAGTGTGCCGGCGCCACACGGGACTCAGGACGCAGCACGCGCCGTCGTCGCCGCCCACTATACGTGACCTCCAATATACAGCGCCATGGACCTGAGAGGAGATCAGGCGCGCCAGCCGCCCGCTGCTGAGAGACTGCTGCGTGCTCAGCGCAGTGTGCCGGCGCCACACGGGACTCAGGACGCAGCACGCGCCGTCGTCGCCGCCCACTATACGTGACCTCCAATATACAGCGCCATGGACCTGAGAGGAGATCAGGCGCGCCAGCCGCCCGCTGCTGAGAGACTGCTGCGTGCTCAGCGCAGTGTGCCGGCGCCACACGGGACTCAGGACGCAGCACGCGCCGTCGTCGCCGCCCACTATACGTGACCTCCAATATACAGCGCCATGGACCTGAGAGGAGATCAGGCGCGCCAGCCGCCCGCTGCTGAGAGACTGCTGCGTGCTCAGCGCAGTGTGCCGGCGCCACACGGGACTCAGGACGCAGCACGCGCCGTCGTCGCCGCCCACTATACGTGACCTCCAATATACAGCGCCATGGACCTGAGAGGAGATCAGGCGCGCCAGCCGCCCGCTGCTGAGAGACTGCTGCGTGCTCAGCGCAGTGTGCCGGCGCCACACGGGACTCAGGACGCAGCACGCGCCGTCGTCGCCGCCCACTATACGTGACCTCCAATATACAGCGCCATGGACCTGAGAGGAGATCAGGCGCGCCAGCCGCCCGCTGCTGAGAGACTGCTGCGTGCTCAGCGCAGTGTGCCGGCGCCACACGGGACTCAGGACGCAGCACGCGCCGTCGTCGCCGCCCACTATACGTGACCTCCAATATACAGCGCCATGGACCTGAGAGGAGATCAGGCGCGCCAGCCGCCCGCTGCTGAGAGACTGCTGCGTGCTCAGCGCAGTGTGCCGGCGCCACACGGGACTCAGGACGCAGCACGCGCCGTCGTCGCCGCCCACTATACGTGACCTCCAATATACAGCGCCATGGACCTGAGAGGAGATCAGGCGCGCCAGCCGCCCGCTGCTGAGAGACTGCTGCGTGCTCAGCGCAGTGTGCCGGCGCCACACGGGACTCAGGACGCAGCACGCGCCGTCGTCGCCGCCCACTATACGTGACCTCCAATATACAGCGCCATGGACCTGAGAGGAGATCAGGCGCGCCAGCCGCCCGCTGCTGAGAGACTGCTGCGTGCTCAGCGCAGTGTGCCGGCGCCACACGGGACTCAGGACGCAGCACGCGCCGTCGTCGCCGCCCACTATACGTGACCTCCAATATACAGCGCCATGGACCTGAGAGGAGATCAGGCGCGCCAGCCGCCCGCTGCTGAGAGACTGCTGCGTGCTCAGCGCAGTGTGCCGGCGCCACACGGGACTCAGGACGCAGCACGCGCCGTCGTCGTCGCCGCCCACTATCCGTAGCCTGGAAACAAATAGACAAACTTAGACATATATTATTATTGTATTTAAAAAAAAGGCCTTCTGCGGAGTTTGTTGCGGCGCTTCTTCTCAAGCAATGGGTCTAGGAAGCGCTGGTAAACTCAATTCTGACGTGGAAGCAAGTAGCACTGGACCAGTCTGAGTGGCGAGCCTCTTTCGACTGAGATGATGATGATGAAGTATCTATTAGTAGCTAGTCTTCTTACCTATGGAACAGTCTTCTAGCAGCTTCTAGAAGACTTCTAAGCGTGGAGAAGGAGGCGCAAGGCTGTAGGTCCACCAGTCGAGTCACAGAAAGCAGTTCTTTCATGGCTTTACTCTTAACATCTTTACTATCCGTGTCCTTACCTACGGCTTTATTATCAGTCTTCTTACCTATAGAACAGCCTTCTAGCAGCTTCTAGAAGACTTCTAAGCGTGGAGAAGGAGGCGCAAGGCTGTAGGTCCACCAGTCGAGCCACAGACAACAATTCCCGCATGGCTTCGCTCGCGGGCCGACCGCCCAACTCTTGCCGGCAGGTGGACTCTAGTGCGTCTAGACATCTGGGGAAGAAAAATCTAAATGTAACACGATTAAATATTGACACCAGAGGCTATAAAAATGGAAAAATATTATTTACGTTACACCAAGCCGAAAAGCGGGATTTACTGCCCTTGGGCGCTACGAAAAATCCCTCTTCACGGCCAGGTGGTGACGTAAAATCGTATACTAACCACGGGCGGTCGTAAAGAAATCCTCAGACCGCTAGATTATAGCCCTCGCCTCCGGCTCGGGCCTCAATTACCCGCAATCTGAGACTTTCTTTACTTGACCGCCCTAGGTGTGTAATGTACTATTATTCCACAAAGGCAATCTGATAGTGTTTAAAAAGACCCGAAGAAACCTCTGAAAAGACCCGATTTTGTAAGAAAAGCACCCAATATTAATAGTAGTTTATAATACTGTCAATATCTAATACATACCTACTAATATTTTAAATGCGAAAGTAGCTCTGTCTGTCTGTCTGTTACCTCTTCACGCTTCAACCGCTTGACCGATCTGGATGAAATTTGGCATAGAGATAGTTGGGATCCCGGGAAAGGACATAGGCTACATTTCATCCTGGAAAAACGCATAGTTCCCGCGGGAGCGCGATAACCGAATTCCACGCAGACGAAGTCGCGGGCAGAAGCTAGTAAGAAATACGGCTCAGTATGTTATGTTTCTAAAATCAAATTCTTAGGGCATTAAGGAGATCATAGATTACTTAAGGCATTCACTGCCACTTCTTTTTACGAACTTTCGCCAGGTGCCACATCTGTCATTAAGGGAACATTGCAACGCACATGTGCGTTCAAGGCACTGCGGGAAAGTCAGCAAAGCGCATATATGCGTCGGTGACAGTGAATGCGTTAAATCGAATCAAAACGCGAGCGATATATTCTAATATACAGGGTGGAAAGATCGAATGTCACATGGATGGCAACTACCTTAAATATTGTAAATAGCACATTTTGTGTAAGGGAGACTTTCCTTTGTTTTTAAAAACAATAAATACTGCATTTAAGGATTTATGAAAAATCGCTTGCCTCAGTCGGGACTCGAACTGGTCAAATGTGACAAAAAATAATGTGCTGTATTTTAAGATGCAGATTGAAAGGGTTACTGATAAGGTTCATTTTTCTCTAAATAACAAATACAATCAGAATAACGGAAGGCCATGAAAATTGTAAACGAAAAATTAAAACTTACATAAGAATATTAAATTATTTATTATTGTTGTATGATTGAATTATTGTATGATTTACCTTTGCAATGTTCCAAAGTAGTTGTCCTTGAGGCAATCGACGAAATTGACTAGTTTCAAGCTGATCTTGTGGCTTAGTTTGGAGAAAACTGCGGACAAGGATTCACTATTACAACTTTAATAAAAGAATATTTAAATCACACATTTGTTTCTTAAGAGGGTTTATCCCGAAAGTTGGCAACGTCGCATATAGCTCTCAAATGTTTCGCTGTTTTTATTAATTTCTCAATATTGCTGAATTAAAAAGGAAGATATCATTCTATGGTTGAATGACGCGTCTTGTTTTATATTTGTTGGTTAGGCATTCAAATGATAAGATTACATAAAAATGCATGGAAAATGCAATGGAAAGTACTTCCATAATCCTAAAATGCTCGTGTTCCTAATATAATTGCTGCAATCCATACTTAATGTTTTATTCAACCATAGAGCGATACTTCATGTTTTCATTCAGTAATATTCATAAATTAATGAAAACAGCGAAATATTTGACAGCTATTTGCGACGTTGCCAACATTCGGATTAAACCCTTTTGAAGGGCACAAAACTTTTTACAGGTTCAATAGTAAATTACCGCCCGTGGTTTGTCAAAAGTTTTACGTCTTGCCTTGGCCAAGAAGTGAGATTTTCTCTCCGCGTAGCGGGCAGGTAAAAATATTTTACGTCACACCAGGCCGAAAAGCGGGATTTACCGCCCTTGGGCGCTACGAAAAATCCCTCTTCACGGCCAGGTGGTAACGTAAAATCGTATACTAACCACGGGCGGTCGTAAAGAAATCCTCAGACCGCTAGATTATAGCCCTCGCCTCCGGCTCGGGCCTCAATTACCCGCGATCTGAGACTTTCTTTACTTGACCGCCCTAGGTGTGTAATGTACTATTACATCACCTTGGCCATAAAGTGGGATTTTCTGCCCGCTACGCGGAGAGAAAATCTCACTTCTTGGCCAAGGCAAGACGTAAAACTTTTGACAAACCACGGGCGGTAATTCGTAAAGCCCCATATCGCATATTTATGGCCCTCACCTTCGGTTCGGGCCACAGAAACCTGCGATCTGGGACATTTACGAACTCACCACCCTAAGTCTGTAATGTACTATTACAGGTTCAAAATATTATTAAATATTTTTAGCGGATGGAGTCGTAGATCAGATTATGCAAAGCCATTAGCTGACTGGAAGAACTTCACAAAAATCTGGCCAAGTGCGTAATCTAGCGTCCAGTGGCTGAACCCCGATTACCCGACCATTTAGCAGTTGCTCCGCTACTTGAAGCTAGATGGCGAGCCGAATGCAAAGTGTATTTCTAAACAATTTACAACTATTATTATAACTAGAACTCTTTTTTGAAGTCCTCTTATTACACAGAGACTTCGGGTTGTAAGTTGTAAACTGTTAAACAATAAAATATGCTTTGCGTTCGGCTCGCCATCTAGCTTCAAGTAGCGGTAGCAACTGCTAAACGGTCGGGTGATCGGGGTTCAGCCACTGGACGCTAGATGTCGATCTAGTGTTAACCCGGGTTTCGGAGCACGCACTACAGTATGGACCCCGCCACTCTTCTTGTATCGTTTCTCTATGGTTATGACTATGGAGGGTTGAAGTAAAGGAGCGCAATCTTTATAATTCCAAAAGCGGACACCAAATCGGGTAGGTTGTGGGCGCTGCGGTCGCCACTCCAGTCAAGCCACCCGATAGTCTGCATTAGCGCCTTCAGATGGCGCTGCTGAGGCGAAAACGCAGCGAAAACGGTTGAACGGTAGTATGGCCAAGGGTGATGTAATAGTACATTACAGACCTAGGGTGGTGAATTCGTAAATGTTCCAGAACGCAGGTTTTCGGGCCACAGAAACCTGCGATCTGGGACATTTACGAATTCACCACCCTAGGTCTGTAATGTACTATTATATTTTACCTCGACGTTCCGGCCGCGATGCAACGGCCGTGGTCACGAGAAGACTGAAGTGACGGTATCAGCATATTTTTCTTGTCGCGCGGGTGGTTCGAACTACCCGCACTTGATTTTTATTAATGTCACTCGGAATGTCAACAGGCCGGCACACAACACTAACAATGTCCGCAGATTTATCCGAAGGGGCATCTCGTCGTTTGCCGACAAATGCTGAGAGGATTCCCTTTTTAAATATTTTTTGCATGCTTATACATTTTAATTATTAATATTACATTAAATCATTCATGTAAACTAGTCTTAAGTTGCATGTGAAAATATTTGAAATAAATATCTCTCTCTCTCTCTCTCTCTCTCTCTCTCGCTTACACTTGCTGATCACTGGATTCCACGACGTCGATAACCTGAAACCATCCTCCCTATCGAAGTTAGGATGTTTTTTTTGATTTCCACCGCTTCGCGTACCATTCTTGAGTAGAAATGACGTTCAGTGGAAAGAATCTTGGGTTTATGTAATTCATCGCGGCCGAAACGTCGAGGTAAAATATAAATAGTTTTTACGCGATTAAGTCCCGTCGGTAGAGTATGTTTAACACGTTTTCAACTGTTTCGCCATATAAGATTACGCTCCTTAGCAAGACACATTCCACAGTCCATAGTTATAACGGTGATGGTGTCTCGTAGTAGTTAGAGACTATACATCCCTTCAATGTAATTTTAGTACGTACCTATATGTATATTTTATACAAGTAATGTAAATTTTGTAACTATGAGGAAATTTTGAAAAAAGGCCTTCTGCTTGAGTTTGTTGCGGCGCTTCTTCTCAAGCGATGGGTCTAGGAAGCGCTGGTAAATTTTTTTTCTGACGTGTAAAGATGCCCCTATGTGGCCAATTTGCTGAATAAATGATTGTATTTGAATTTGGACCGGTGGAAGCAAGTAGCACAGGACCGGTCTGAGTGGCGAGTCTTGGGGGAGGCCTATGCCCAGCAGTGGACGTCTTTCGGCTGAAATGATGATGATGATGATGATGATGATGATGATGATGACGATGACGATGACGATGACGATGATGATGATGATGATGATGACGATGACGATGACGATGACGATGACGATGACGATGACGATGACGATGACGATGACGATGACGATGACGATGACGATGACGATGACGATGACGATGACGATGACGATGACGATGACGATGATGATGATGATGATGATGATGATGATGATTTGAATTTGAAATTGAAATTTGACGAACCCGTCCGCTGCACGTCGAGCGAGGCCTGCCTGAGGGACACGCGACGCGGGGAGTGGCAGCACGACGACCGGAACCACGAGCTCGACGTCACGGAGAACAGTTCCGACTCCTCGGCTATGGGGATCCGCTGGGACTCCTCGTTCGGCTGGGGAGAGTTAAGTACCTGATATTTATTTATTTATTTAAACTCCATGGCATTTACAAAACGTATTTAATGCGAAAAGGCATTCTGTACCAGTCAACAATAAGCCCAAACAGGAAGTAAAATGAGTACAGCTGCATTATAATAGAAAAAAAAAGAAACAGAAACAGAATTTTACATAAAACATACATAAATATTATATTCAAAATAAACATACATGAACCAGCAGCACGAAGCAAAGAAAATTATGAAGGACAAGCGTGACTTCGCCCGCGTGGAATTCGGTTATCGCGTTCCCGCGGGAACTATGCGTTTTTCCGGGATGAAAAGTAGCCTATGTCCTTTCCCGGGATCCCAACTATCTCCATGCTAAATTTCATCTCAATCGGTCCAGCGGTTCAAGCGTGAAGAGGTAGCAGACAGGGTTCCTATCATATTTATAATATTAGTATGGATAGGGGATGTAGTTGACTTTGTTGCGAGGAAGAAGGTAAATTAACTTTCAGGAAAAGGATTGTGTTAAGGCCGTTCATAGACCCAGCTCAGCCATCACTGTCACTTGTGGGACGAGTGAAAGAGAAAGCGCTACGCACAGAACGCCCGATTTAGTTAGTATTTAACGCGTTTTAATTTCTATAAAAATACCGGCTAAAAAATGGCATTTATAAAGCTGTCGATGTATGCATATAATATGGATTTTGTGTTATAAATAGTTTTACACGGTTTGATATAATAAACTGGAGTAAAGTTGGATTAGCGGTCCGAGTTAGAGGTTACTTTGGAATTAAATTGTATCGAGCGATGTTTCGTGAAACGTGTATCGAAAGCTGTCAATGTAAGGATGATATAATCAAATATAACATATGTTTTTTTTTCATATTTTTAACTTTTAACATTTCTTAGAGAAGTATGATCTTAAATGACCAATTTGACGATACTGGGTCAGGGAAGGGCCTTAAATGCCAAATTTACTAAGGTTTGACGACCGGATTGGTCCAGATGGTAGTGACCCTGCCTTCTGTTCCGATGGTCGCGGGTTCGAGTCCCGCTCGGGGCAAACTTTGTGTGATGAACACGAATGTTTGTACTCGAGTCATGGATGTTTAGTATTTATATATGTATGTATTTCTGTATATAAGTTTTTAAATCGTTGTCTAGCTCCCATAGTACAAGCTTTGCTTAGTTTGGGGCTAGGTCAATATGTGTGAAATGTCCCAAGATATTTATCTATTTAGTTTTTTGGGTCTGTGAAAAATATCTAGCTTACCTCTCTAAAGCACTGCGTGAGCCCCAAACTCTCCTGGCTGTTGATGATGTCATATTCCTCAAAGCTGACGCTGTCGTAGGAGACCGCCTCCTCCCCGTCCGAGGGGGACTCGGGGGGGTAGGGGGGGCTGAAGGAGGTCGACGAGGACATGATGAAGCTGTGGTCTCGGTGCCACGGGAGATCTGTTAAGGAACATTTTTTTTTTATCCTATAGGGGGGCAAACGAGCAGACGAGCTACTTGATGGGAGATAGTCATCGTCGCCCATGGACAAGTGCACCACCAGAGGAGTTGCCAATGCGTTGCCGGCCTTTAAGAGCTCTATTCACTCGCTTCTTGAAGATCCCCATGTCATAGCGCGACGGAAACACCTCAGGGGGAAGATCGTTCCACAGCTTACATTCATCATTAAAGGTGGGTTGATTCAAACCGTCCGTTAACCAAGCAGCGCTCGTTATATTATTACTATAGATTTTTGAACGCATCTACTACTACAGCCTATTTACCTCCCACTGCTGGGCACAGGCCTCCTCTTATCACGAGAGGGTTTGGGCTATAGTCCCCACGCGGGCCCATTGCGGATTGGGAACTTCACACACATCTTTGAATTACTTCGCAGATGCGTGCAGGTTTCCTCACGATGTTTTCCTTCACCGAAAAGCTGTGGTAAATTCAAATTGAATTTCGCACATTAAGTAAACTTAGAGGTGCGAGCCGGAATCGAACCCCCGACCCTCTGCATGAGAGGCGGTAGGTCGAACCACTAGGCTACCACGGCTTCCCCGACCCTCTGCATGAGAGGCGAACGCATCATAGAATCAGAATCAGAATCAGAAATGTTTATTTGTGATCACAGGTGCATAGAAAAGGATGTCAGGTTACAATAATTAGTTCACTATGATCTGCCTGCAGGCGTAAAAATTAATTTGATAGAGGAGATATGATAGGGTGTAAATAATAGTACATTACAGACATAGGGTGGTGAATTCGTAAATGTCCCAGATCGCAGGTTTCTGTGGCCCGAGCCGAAGGTGAGGGACATAAATATGCGATCTGGGGCTTTACGAATTACCGCCCGTGGTTTGTCGAAAGTTTTCCGTCTTGCCTTGGCCAAGAAGTGAGATTTTCTCAACGCGTAGCGGGCAGAAAATCCCACTTTACGGCCAAGGGTGATGTAAAATATTTTATTCTAGAATAAAATGACGTTTTCTGTATGGAATGACAGCTTGACAGCCATATTTAACGACCATGAGTCCGTCTGTGCTTGAGACAACCCAGACTTTACATATTTACCACTTATTTTTCGGATACCACTGGATCAGTAGTTTCACTGAAAGCCTCTCATGCAGAGGGTCGGGGGTCTAAAGGTTGGTTGGACATTCTGAGTACCTACTTAAGTACATTTTTTTTTATTAAAAAAACTAGCTTCTGTCCGCGACTTCGTCCGCGTGGAATTCGGTTATCGCGTTCCTGCGGGAACTGCGAGTTTTTCTGGGATGAAAAGTAGCATATGTCCTTTCCCGGGACCCCAACTATCTCCATGCCAAATTTATTTATTTATTTAAACTTTATTGCACATAAAGAAAACTTAGTTCTCTACCAGTCAACCTTTAGGCAAAGCAGAAAATGGTTAGGGGCGGTGCCAAAAAAAAACAACATTACTGAATATACACTAGCAAAGAACAACTTACGTTAAATAAACATACTTAAATAAAATACATCAATCGGTTAATTTCATCTCAATCAGTCCAGTGGTTGAAGCGTGAAGAGGTAACAGACAGACAGACAGACAACAGAGTTGCTTTCGCATTTATAATATTAATATGGATTTATACATATACATATACAGGCTATCTCAAAAAACAGTTCTAACGATTTGGGCGAGAAATATAGGGGGTTTTCGAGGGCGACCATTGATCTAGCTAGGTTTTATATTTGAGAAAACTGGGTTTTAGCTATTTTCACCCGAGCAAAGGGAGCGTTCAAGTATTACGTAACGAATTTTGGAGGGGGGGGGGGGGTCTTGTAAAACGTTACGATGCGTTACAGGGACGGGAGGGGATGTTTGAACTACGCGTTACGTAACATTGTTTCCGGAACTTTACGCCACATAATTGTGATTTTTAGGTAAAAATGCTCACTTGGTGGTTACGTAACGTTTTACTAAGCGGGAGGGGGTGTAAAGAAAAACGTTACGGTGCGTTACATGGGGGGAGGGGGAATCAAAAATCCTAAAATTTCGTTACGTCATACTTGAACGCTCCCAAAGCCAGGTCGCCCAGGTGTTCTTACCATCGACGCTCCAGTCCATGTTAGTGACTTCCACTTTGATCTCGTCCAACACTTCCTGCATCATCCGGAGCAATTCTTGTTTTTTGTCGCCTTCCGAGAATTTCTGATACAAAGTCTGAAAATTAAATTTAAGTTAGGGACCAAACCCTCTCATGATGAGGGGAGGCCTGTGCCCAGCAGTGGGACGCAAATAGGCTGTAGTAGTAGTAGGGACTCTAAATCCCTTAAATGTCATTTTAGTATGTACCTATATATGTATTTTTATACATATTAATGTAAATGTAATGTGAATCTGTACGTTTAAATTTTGTAAAAAGGCCTTCTGCTGAGTTTGTTGCGGGGCTTCTTCTCAAGCAATGGGTCTAGGAAGCGCTGGTAAATTCATTTCTGTTAAATTGATAAGCATTTATTCATGATGACAAAAGCAGTATCTGCAACAAGCTTCGTCAGAACCAGTACGTACCACAAAACTATAATCCGCAACAAGCTTCGTCAAAACCTCAGAAAATAAATCCGCACACACTTCGTCAAACACAAATTAATAACTGTTCTGTTAAATTCATTTAAAAGTGACGTGTAAAAGTGCCCAGATGTGGCCTATTTGCTAAATAAATATTTTCATTTTCATTTTCAATTATGTAAACATCGTTGCAACACCTCAAACACAAGTCAAAAACACTTTTGAACTATCCGTACTTCCACTACATAGTATAAAACTAAGTCGCTTTCTCTGTCCCTAAATCCCTATGTATGCTTAAATCTTTAAAACTACGCAACGGATTTTGATGCGGTTTTTTTAATAGATATAGTGATTCAAGAGGAAGGTTTTCATATATAATTTGTTATACTTTAATGCTCAATTCCCGCGGGAACGCTATAACCGAAATCCAAGCGGACGAAGTCGCGGGCAGAAGCTAGTATATTATAAACTAGCTTCAAGTAAACACTAGTTAAAGGTTTGTTCAAAATTATAAAAATCAAAATTCAACCATTTATTAAGAAAATTGGCCACATAGGGGCACTTTTACACGTCAGAAAAAGAATTTACCAGCGCTTCCAAAGGTCCAAGGATGTGTGTGAAATCCCTAATCAACACTAGGCCTGCGTGGGGACTATAGACCAAACTCTCTCCTGATGAGAGGAGGCCTGTGCCCAGCAGTGGGACGCAAATAGGCTGTAGTAGTAGTATAAATGTATGTGGTCCAAGTTATTTATTAATTGAGATACATGATTGTAGAACTATTCTAATTGTAGCCTACTACTACTACGACTACTACAGTCTATTTGCGTCCCACTGCTGGGCACAGGCCTCTTCTCATCACGAGAGGTTTTTTTCATCATCACCTTTAGGTACATAGAGTGTTAGAAATAGTAAAGACTAGCCGGTTCTAAGGCAGTGGGACGTAAATAGGCCGTTGTGGGTGTATAGGTTCATCATCATCATCATCATTTCAGTCAAAAGACGTCCACTGCTGGACATAGGCCTCCCCCAAGGTTCGCCACTCAGACCGGTCCTGTGCTACTTGCTTCCACCGGTTTCCCGCGACCTTCACGAGGTCGTCGCTCCATCTTGGTGGAGGCCTACCGACAGCTCGTCTCCCGGTGTATAGGTTACCTCAAATAACTGTTTTTCTTGTTTCGCGACGTACTGTATCTTTTTAGGCACGACTTGCAACTCCCGAGCGAGTTCGAAAGATGCTAATATGAGTTGCTGCACCAATTTCACATGGATCTGTAATTAATTAGTTAATCAAGTTTAGAAAGACAAGGAAAAAGAAGGAAGATGGATTCTCACCAGGAAATAGACTGAATCTTGATTTTTTTTTACAGTTGCCTACCAAAATATCTACCAAACACACAATTTACCTATTGTAAGATTTCACACTTTTTAATAATTAGAAAATTTTCGTATGTGAGAGTGTAAAGAGCAAGAAAATTAGGTAGTAGTGCTCGAAGGTTTTGCTTTTTCACATTTGTCTTTCTTATATCTATATCAAAACAATAGTGTTGAAATAGTACATTTTGATGCAAGTGCGAACACGCTAAACATGTATAAAAATGTTTACTTATTTCTCAAAAAAAAAAACATTTGACAAAGTCAATCAACTATTTTTTGTTGTCATTCTGTCCCGTTGTCCAGGGGACAAAATAAGAGGAGTTTCTTAGAAAAAAAAACTCTTACAACATAGATTTCTAAGATGCTTACAAAATAAAGTCCAATAGGGAAGGAATTGGCAAAGAAACCCCACATGTCTTGGATTTAAACCCAAAAAACCGCAGTTTTAAATAGTGACCCAGGGGACAGTAACCAACAGTAGCCAACTAAAGACGTGAAAAAGTTGATTCACCTAATTATATGAAAACCAACCTCACTGAGTCTTGTGCAATTCTGTAGCAGATAATCCTGTAGACAGTCACTAGCGAACTTGACAACGGAGCTTATGAGGTTCGTCCGTGACGTTAGAACCTTGTCGCTCTCGTTTTTCGACGCAGGCTTGGCGTCTTCAAGCATTTGGACGTCATCCACTATCACCCACTGACTTTTCGTGAGGTGCTTTGGAGGTGGGTTGACTGGAAAGAATTTTAAAGCGAATCGGCATGAGATGAATATTATTACTAGCTCTAAATTTGCGTATAAATTTAAATTACGGAAAAAGGTAAATGTATCCTTCATCTAGTAGAAGCAAAGTAAACATTTTTATTTCTCGGGCTTTTTTATGGAGGAAAACATCGTGAGGACTTCACGGATCTGCGAAGTACTTGATAAATTTTGCCCAGTAGTGGGGCGTTTATAGACTATTGTGGTGGTTTGTTAGAACTATTACTCACACATGAGCTCCCATTGATCCAACAATTCGTTCATAAAAGCTACTCTCTCTTCGTTCAGTCTTCTATCGTCTATTGGCAGTCTTTTATTCAACGGGGACTCGGCAGTATATCTGGAAAGTGACAATATAAATAAAATAATGTTTATATATTCAATACTGAGTTTTTTTATTGTAAGTTTTGGAAATTCATGAACGGAGGACAAACAAACAAACTTTCACATTTATAATATTAAGTATGGATCTAATTCGATTTAACGAACGTTAACTTTCTGTTACAACTCAGGCTAATATAGCAGCGCTTGTTAAATAGCTATGCATTGATCTATTATAAGTAAGGATTCACAATCAGCCGGAGAAAAATGGCCCCGTCAAAACGGGTGTCCGAGTTGTCCGGGCACCCGTTTGGCGCTCAGTAAATTTGACACTTAAAAGTCTTAGAGTGGGTTTACTTTTGTATAAAATATTTATCTTGACACATATTGTAAGAGGCGTTATTAGCATATTGGAACGTATTTTCTAATGTCAGTTTGCTCCATATATTTTGACATATTCTGTTTGGCACTGTTCGTCCATATGCCCATACTATGGGATAAAATAACGTTTCTGTATGAAATGACAGCTCGACGCCATAATTAACGACCATGATTTCGTCAACTGTGCTTGAATCAATCCAAGCTAATTTACGAGCGCTGCTTAGTTAAGGGACGGTTTGAATCAACCCTCCCTAAGTGTGTTATTTTCTAACCTCAAAACGCCTCCAACCAGCTCTTGGTCGGACTCCGGCAGTTCCTTGATACAGTATCTGTCTTCGGCGGACTCGGTCGTCTC
Source organism: Aethes cnicana (assembly GCA_963971205.1). NCBI lineage: Eukaryota > Metazoa > Arthropoda > Insecta > Lepidoptera > Tortricidae > Aethes > Aethes cnicana. The sequence goes on from CAXARK010000679.1 coordinate 22,025, forward strand.
GCTACAAACTATGCTGTCTCTTTCTAACTGCGCGTCGGAGAATAGGACGAAGAGCACCTGAGCGTCCGGGTTGATCTCTTTGATTTGGTGGAGGTCAAGGCAGTTCTGGAATGGAAACATGTTACTATAATCACATTAGTCCACCACTACTGGGAATTGTTTCCCCAGGAGTCCGCAGTACGAACAAATCGGAAAAAAAAACCCAGTAGTCCGCACCCACGACACTATTTCGCATACCGAGAATTTGGCTGGCGGCTGAAATAGCTACTACTACTACTACTACAGCCTATTTGCGTCCCACTGCTGGGCACAGGCCTCATCTCATCATGAGAGGGTTTGGGCTATAGTCCCCACGCGGGCCCAGTGCGGATTAGGGACTTCACATACATCATTGAATTACTTCGCAGATGCGGGCAGGTTTCCTCATGATGTTCTCCTTCACCGTAAAACCCATGGTAAATTCAAATTGAATTCGCACGTAAGTACACTAGAGGTGCGAGCCGGAATCGAACCCTCGACCCTCGGCATGAGAGGCGGTAGGTCGAACCACTAGTCCACCACGGCTTTGAAATAGCTAACACCTTTAGAAATGTCTCTGAGCCGCCAAGCAGGCGCTTCAAGATTTTACTCAAATTCCACACACCCCGCCTAACGGGCTGTCGGCCATAGTTGATTTGGCAGAGAAAATGTTAAATTATGTAGTCATCGGAATTCAGAAATGATTAATTGTATGTTTAATTTTGCATATAAAAGCCTCGGAAGATTAGTGGTTTGACTTATCTGCTACACAGGGTGTTAAAACTAGTGCTCCTGGTCGTGACCGTGTTTCGTGTACCCGTAGCCGAATCTCCGTTGCCGTGTTACTCGGCAACGGAGATCCGCTCCGTTTGCTCCGTGTGATTCGGCTACGTGTAATTAAGATGGTTCCCCTTGTTTACGCATAATTTTTTTTGGCAGAATTCGATTTTGCATAATGAGTATAGGCATAATAGTGTTTACGCCGAAACTAATCTCGCATAACGATTTTTCGTCGAATTCTATTATGCATAATCTATTTACGCCGAATAGTATTCACGCATAATTTTCGAATTCCGAATATTATTTAGGCAGAAAATTACTTTCGCCGAAATTTGTTACGCCGAAAACTACTTTCGCATACCTTTATTTTCGCCGATTTAATTAAATGAGTATCAAGGGGGGATTTTTACTAAATGATAATTTCGTTTACTTATATAAAAAATAACCTAACCTAACCTATGCGAGTCGACTTTGCTCCAAACTTTGGTGTTACCGCACACCGTGAACTGCCGAACTCTATCTAATAAAGATAAGTATGTTGAACAAATTATATCATGCAAAATTTTATACTTAGCTAAAATCGTTTATGAGATACATTTTCCAAATTCCAGTTTTCGGACTAGCTAGTTTATATGAACTTTGGCGCTCACTACATTAATTGTTGTTTCGGACATAAATTCGGACAATATTTCGGCCTATCAAATTCTGCTAAATTACTAGTATGCCAAACAATATTATGCATAATAAAATTCGGCCAAGTCAACATTATGCCAACACAATATTCGGGTAAACACCCATTCGGCCAATTAAGAATTATGCTTAATAAAAATTCGGCAAACTCAAGATTCGGCGTAAATAAATTATGCGAAGCCTGTTATGCGTAAACAGTTTCGGACAAAAAGAATTATGCCAAATAGAGGGCACCCAATTAAGATACGTAGCTACGTGTACACGGAGATACGTAGCTACGTGTACACGGAGATACGTATCTTATTTATACCTGAGATTTTTCATTCTCATCGGGTGGCTTATTTCGTACTAAATAGTCATCGGCTGCATACAAATACAAAAAAAGGCACCGGTGAGATTCAAAAATCACACCAATCCCACCTCTGGTTTTTTTTTTGTACAAACTCATAATGGCTGGTTATCAGAGAACAGAATAATACCAATATGTAATTACTTGAAAAAAAAACATCTGGAATCAAATCAATGCAAAGACCACGAGTATAACACATAATGCGAAGGGTCCGTTCGACACAAGCTCTCTTTCAACAACCGAGCGGAGCGGAGCCGAAGCCGAGCGGAGCCGAAGCCGAGATTCGCGGGAACGTAGCCGAATCCAGAAACGGATACGTATCTTTGACGTGACCGTGTAGTACGGGATCTTAGCACCGCCGGTGCTAAGGCTACGTAGCTACGGTTCCGCGTGTACCACGTATATCACAAGCCCTAGTTAAAACATCCAGCTCGGAACGCTGACTAAACATAATGTGGGTCAATCAACGTTAAATATTTTGGTTGTCCAAGAGACACTCTTCATTACACTTACCTGGTTGTAGTGTTATGATTTTTTTTATTTAGCATAATTAAGAACTAAACTCACCTCCGCGGTAAACACAAAATCTTCCCCATTCACCACTTTCCACTCCCTCCCCACCACCTTCTCAGTCTTGTTCTCACTAACCCTAGTCTGGTACATGTTGAACATAGTCCAAAAGTCCTCTTCACTCTTGGAGGTAACTATATCACCTCCTATATCATCACTAAACACATTTTTACCTAACCTATCTACGGCATACAAATACACTGGATTGTAATTCTTTAATATTAAATCTCTCTTCGCGTAGAGATCGGCGTGTTTCTGCTTCAACTTTATATGGTTTGTGTCGTCACCCTCTATGTCCGGGGGGACCAAGATTTTGAGGCCGTCTTTTAATATTGGAATGTTTAGTTCGACTTCTAGTATTGTGGCGTAGTCGGATTCTTCTTGACGAATGAGATCCTGAAATGAAAAAGCGTAAATTACAGTATCAAGAATCGAGTCTCGCTATAGAAAAAGTAAAGACTTAAAGCCGAAATATTTTTAATTTTCATACAAATTTTCAATACCCTTTTTACGTCCTCAGGAGTGGAATTTCCCAAATACCTTTCTTAGCATGTCTACGTCGTAATATCTATTAGTGCGCCAAAGTACCAAATTCGCTCCAAACCGTACAGTAGTTTGAGCTGTTGATATCAGTAGGTCAGTTATCGGAAGTGATGGACCGAATAGATCGATGGATGATGAAGTGGTGACTCTTGTTTCCTTACCTCAATAGGCAGAGTGTCCCAGGGCGCTTTATTACACTCCAGCTCTTCAACCAGCTCAAACTCGGAGTTACCCAGTGAAAGATGAACCTGGGTGCTGCTACCATATTGGATCCGGACCTGGAAGAGGAACAGGACATTTGAGACCTTGGTTGAACCAGGGTAAGTTTGAACGTACAGTCGCCGTCAAAGAAATATTTACACTCTTTAACCTAAATTCAACGAAATAACGCAAAAGTGTAAATAAAGATCTTTTTGATGTAGACTGTACACGGACAACTTGCAGCGGCGAAAGTGCCGTCATAGACGCGTAGCTTGAAGCGATCGAGATTTAATGAGAGTACTTTTTATGTTGTCATTCTGTCCCGTTTGCCAGGAGACAAAATGATATTTAGGCGAATCAACTTTTTTCTGTCACTACTTACGGTTGTGGTCTCTGGATCCCTTTTTAAAACAGCTATGTATGGGTTTAAATCCACCAGACGTGGGATTTTTTTGCCATTTTCAACCCTTTTCCTTATTTATCTTATGGTACATCTTCTAAGCACCAAAGAAGTCCATGTTACAGTTTTCTCTTTTTAAATTTCCTTTTTTGTCTCCTGATATACAGGCCAGAATAACAACATTACAAGACATAGTTGATTGACCCATTTATTTTATTTCATTTTATCGAGAAAGTCTTAAATTTATATTACTGACATGCAAATCATAATTTGTACATATCATAAAATGACGAGTATAAAAAAAAACTGCCACAGCATGTTCTTTTCAGATGCATAGAAGATGTCACATAAGGGAAGGAAATAAGTGAAAATGAAAATGGCACAGATACCTCACATGTATGGATCGTGCGAAGTCGTAGCCAGGTCATAGGGCCTTGCATCTACCAAGGTAAGAAAGAGGGTCTAACTCAGACTCAAGAGGAATAACTTCGTAAGTCTTCATTTGGTAATCAGTCTGCGGAATGTCTAAGCCTAGGTCACTTACCCAGCGGCAGTGCCTTGGGGCAGGCTCCGGCAGCAGCTTCCGACCCAGTAGACAGTGGAGAAGCCTCGCGCGGGCCGCGGCACTCGTCCCGAACACCACTATGGCAGCGTTGCGGGATGAAGCCTCCACGACCTCCTGCACGCGATTCGAGATGTCCGGGTCTGGAGATCACAAGTTAAAAGTCAGAAATTTTGCAGAGGATGGCTTATATCCATGTCCTGATATCATCGGTCCATTTTGCTAGTGGCCTATCTGC
>CAXARK010000680.1:0-16390 GCA_963971205.1 Aethes cnicana
AAGGGTTTTTCAATTGTTCCACTTTTTAAGCACAATGTTGCAAGGTAATCATGGTTCAAATTAACCACATTTCAGGGAAATTGTTAGACAAACCGCTATAGTTTTCTGTGATTTAATAATATCAATGTAAATAATAGCGTTTTGATATTATATATATATATATTGGATTAGATAATGATAATAAATAATAATTACAAGATATTTTATTTAAATCAACAATTTAATAAGGTGTCGTTGGATGAACTGTGTATTTATTTATTACAACTTTATTGATCATAAAGAAAATTCATGTACAAAAGGCGGCTTAATGCCTCGAGGCATTCTCTTCCAGTCAACCAAGTCTAGTGTAGTGTAGGATCAACTTATATTTCTATGGGTTGTGGGGTCCCAATTTCTTACTTCAGCTCCTAGAGCTATCCTTATATAAAGTAAAAAAATCAGTAAACTTGAAATAGTTTTCAGTAAAAACCCGATTTTGGAATCTGGAGTTTCTTCGCATTTTTTTATATAAATAACATGACTAAGGCTTTGTGTTTAGAATCTCGCTAAAAGTATTGACGCCCCTTAGAACGGGAAATAACCTAGGTATGACTTCAATGATTTTTGCAAAAATCATTAAAAAAAATAATGGCAGACAAAACTTTTTTTTATCGATAAATATCATCACGTTTCATCCCTGTTTGCTGGTGCACTTTATCCCGGGATACACTGTATACTTTATGCAGACACCTCGATGTTGTCCTCATGTTGGTTATTATAGGTTTTGCTAGCCTTTCCCGAGACTTTGTCGTGGAATTAGAATTTGCGTACCCGATGATACCATACCATATTTGTACACTATACCATACCATACCACACCATACCACCAATTATAACATACCATATACCATACCATATAACATACCATACAACCATACCATATACCATACAACCATACCATACCATATAGCATAACATACCATATACCATACTAGGAAGAACAAACAAACACACTGGCCCATATCTATCTATACTTCAATAAAAGGGTAATTATCTGTTTGTTAGAGTTAATCTCCGAAACAACTGAACCGATTTGAATGCAGTTTTCAAAGATAGAGCGTCATTCGGAACTACATAACTATACTTAAGCTATGTTTGATTAAAATCGGATATCGGAAAGAAATATCGGCATTTTATATTCCACGCAGACGAAGTCGCGGGACACAACTAGTTTATAATATTACTATGGACAGAGACAATGTAATTATATAAGACTGTCAATCTCCTTACATTACGGCGTACATCGGAAATAGCCACGGAGCTTGAACTTTTCATACTTCGCCATCTAGATGAACTCCATGAACAAGAGTTCAAATTTATATGCAGGCTACCTAGGCAGCGACATCTTTATCGCATTTAACACTTATTTTGGGCGTACGCTGATTTGTTTGAAGGTTGTCCTTCTAAGTTTTACCTTATTTTTCTATGCTTTGGATATAGTTTGGATACAGACTGCTGAATACCAGCGCCACCTACTGGGTCTAATCGTCTTTATCTAGAAATTCTTCTCAACAGGCATACAAACATTTCATTTAAATCGGTCCAGCCGTTTAAGAGGACTAGGGTGACAAACACACGTACAGAAGAATTTATTTTTTATTTTATACATAAAATTTTCATTGTAAACAGTTAATTTAAAGCCTTATTTTATTATCTTTTTCTCTAAAGATATTTGGTGTAGGTACACGTAGTAAGAAATTAAAATTAACATTAGTCAAAATATGAACAAACTTCATTTCAACATTTACCATGGATAGAGCCTAATACTTAAAACAATTCATACTCTGAATGTTTCTCGTTTATAATCTTGTTTAAATATAATTTTGACAATACAAAAGCAAAATAAGATGTTGAACGGCCTTTAACATTAACTTATAGAAAAAAAAAACTTTGGGGTAAATTTCTCGACACTGGTATCACTACCCGTTTGACATCCCTTTGACAGCTATGAATATTGCTATCTTTGTCTAGCGTCAATTCGGCCTATACGTAGCATACGAGTAAGAAAGAGATAGACACAGTTTTACTACAACTTTTCGTAGTTTTCAGAGTTACGACTCGATTTTCAAGTTTTGACACGTTTCTTCGAGATGTTTTATAGGAAGCTTCGTCTCTAGTAATGTACCTCAGTGGCTAAATGGCTATGGGTGAAAAATGACAATGTGCTCGATTAAAAAAAGTGTTGATACTATTGACATTATTGATTTTTTCAAGAAGTAGTGCTGCATACTTGGACCAAGGAAACACCTTTATTTCAATCGTCATAACGCAAAATCAATTTATTTTTTTACGCGAAATCTACGGCACGGAATATTCTGAGATTTTTTTCTCTTGATTCGGAAGGTTATTCCTATCCATAAAAAAATAATCGAGCACATTGTCATTTTTCACCCATAGCCAATTCGAATACGTCAGTGCCTCATTCGATTTTCAAAAAGCTTAGACTAAATATTTAGAGCCTACATTTGAATTTGGAACAAACTTTCGCTCTGTCTGACTGAAGAATATAGGCGGGCATTGCTGTTCGAAGATGTTCGAAATTTGAATGCTATTAGACCATCGATAGAACATTGAATTCTATGGTCTTATACAGTTATTAGAACATTTTCACAGATAAGAAAACTGTTTTAACTAAACAGTTTATCTTAATGCTGGTCATAATTTGGGGTTTTTGAACGCATCATAGAGGATTTATGATATGAGTGTAGATAAACATGTAATAGGTACATGTTACAATGATTTAATTTATAAAACGTAGGAACAAGCTCAATAAATTGACACATTCCTCGCGCCGTATCCGCTCTAATGCCGACCGCACTTAACTTGAATGAATCTTGTAAAAGCGAATGATCCGCATCGGGCATGGAGCGAATGAGGCGGCGGCGTAATGACGACGGCGGCTGCGCGGGCGCCGCGGGCGTTCCCACGCCGGCGCCCTACATCATCCCACATACAGACATACACTCACCACCAGTCAGTTATGATGATTGTAAAACGTCTACTCAACCCTAAAGTCCATGGCACAGTTGTGCTTGGTCAGGCAGGCAGGCAGTTGCTAAAGCACAGTTAGTTGGACGTAGATGACAGTTACCTGGAGAGGGTGGAGTGGTCGTCGCGCCGCGAGCCGGCGCCGCCGCCGCCGCCGCCGTCTGCGGACAATACAGCTGGGTTACAACCGAGTAGCAGCTTAGGGCAATTAAGACGGTACTTCAGCGTGACCGAATAATGACACATAGCCTCACATAGGTACATACATACCTACTTAAGCAAGATTAAAATCAGATAGGAAAACCATCGGTCGGTAGCAATTCAAATCCAACATAACGTTACTTAAAATGTAAAGATTTTCAGCTTATATTTGCATAAGAGGCGGTGTATTGAACATATAATTACAATAACAAATCTAGCATGCATTGTTGACGCCGGTCGCGTCCGAGTGCTAATGCGTCGCGGCCTCGGCACGAGGCCACAGACGAGGCTCCAGTTTCAGGCGCGCCGCGAGACTCCGCAACCTTGGCGACAACGACCACTTGGGTATTAGTGTGAATCGGTAAAAGTTCTACTTATTTGCCAGTAATTAATAGCAGTTCCCTAACCCTAACCAAGCGCTCGTGCCGCGCCGCCCGCGCCGGAGCCGCATCATGCGCGACCGCACGAGGCTCCCGCACTCCGCAGCCTTCCATTAGCGAGGAGGTCGCCGCACAATGACTTGACACGACTGATTCCGGGCAAGACAATGATTCAGTTGCGTCGACGAATGCAGAAGCTAATCGTGTTTTCGGATTTAATGCAAATCCAAATAGATAGTTACCTATCTTGTGGCCGGGCGCCAACTGAATTACAAATTCAATATTTAAAGAGTAGCTGCGGCTACCCTGTGTCAGCATGAGGTAGTAGCGTACTTATTGCTCACAGAACTTTAATGGTATGTGGTATTGATTGATAGATAGATTAAAGTTATCGAGCTACTTTACTTAAATATTTGAAACTTTGGAAAGAATTAGTTAAGTAGTTGTGTGATACAATAAAAGGTATGTTATAAGCAAGAGCAGAGAAGAGAGCTCCAGCGCCAATGTTTCACAGTCCATGCAAGTGGTGAGTGAATCCGGAATGCCGGCGGCGTCAATAAACCGTGCGCAAATCGGTGCAATTACCCGCTACGCGTGCTGACGGTAACAATGCGTCTACCGCTAGCATGTGCAAATCGTTATTAATTTACTAATTTTCTATTTCAAATAAATGTTCGTAGATTCTACAATGTACATGAATAAATCTTAAGAAATATAGGTAGGTAATTTATCGCTTCGGCTGCGATTGCCGAAACAACAAAGATCTTTTCACCTCACTGGCTCGAAAGTGGTCGTTTTGCAGCTTGATATCCGAGCGCAAAAGTTGTTTTTATCCGCTAGCGTGGAAAGTGTTTTTGAAATTCGAACGACGCATGACGCCACTGTCACAATAAAAAAACAACGATACGTTCTGAAACGCAATTCGTCGTGAGAATTTAATAAAAAAAAAAGGTTCAATTTACTTAATATCATCATTAATAAAATTATATTAATAATACACCGTTTCAGATGTATTTCATTATTACACTATGTTTTATCACAAAAATACTTAAATATGTGTATATTTTAACTGTATTCAATGAATAATTGAATCTTGAAGTACGAGTAGGAGTGATTTGGAACGCAACCTCCGGAAAAAAAACATTTAAAAAAAATTAAAAAAAAGTTTTAGATTGCTGGTTTTGTAATTTAGAATACCTATACGAAGTAATAAAAAAAATATGAGCGATTCTAGCGATGAAGATACGAATTTAACTCCTCCAGAGTTAGCACAAACTGTACGTGACGCCGAACTAAGTCTTCTTCCCGAAAAATCGCGCGTGAGGTGAAAAATTTTGTGTTGCGCTCAGCAGCAAAGTCGTTTGCTGTCTCGTGCCTTGAAACCCTCGTTATACTCAGGATTCTATATTTGAACCACTCGCTTCGCTCGTGGTTCAACCCTAAAATCCTTCGTTCACTCGGGTCTCAATCACGCACTCACAGCAAACAACAACTTTGCAGCCTTGCATAACAAATAACTATTTTGATGGAAGTAAAACAGTCAGTATGCAGGGCAAGATTCACTCATTTCGTTCGTAGACAGGTCATACATTTGTTTTATACTTAGTAAAAAAAACACAGATTTAACAATAATATGTGAATTGAACACCACAGCCAAGTTTTGGGAGTTGCTGCAAACAATAGCGGTCGGGCGGGACAGTTCCCGCACTCTCGGTTTCGCCGAGGAGCGTCGTGCGCCGCGGCCGCGGTTTCGGCAACTTTCGCCGCGATCGCGCCGAGATACGAGCACGAGCACTTGCCCTTGTTTGCCAACGACGCATCGCAAGTTTCTTGTGAAAGAACTTTACAACACGTAGGTCAGACACGCCGGGAGAAATCTAGAGCACATCATCCTGTGGCTGGTACATACTTGGTAGGTGGCATAGATGAAATAACTAGAATCGTACCGCACCTTTTTCTCTAAACCTGTAATAAACCCTAATAATTCCTCTACGCGGTACTTAGGTCTCGACGGCGACAGCACTATTTAGACACCACAGAGAACTTTATATACCTACCTATATCTGCGTACTGGAGACACTTTCAAAAAGATTGACCTGTGTGCGTAGATATATAATAAAATTTAAAAAAAACCGCCTTCAACCTCCGACATGACTGCGAAGTCGGTGTCAAGTGAGACGGCCCAAAGAAATAACAATCAAATAGTGAACTTTACTTTGACATCGCAGTCTATCGGGGTGTGAAGGCGGTTTTTACAATTACAAGAGAGCCTAGTCTGATGGTAAGAGGTAGGTTTAGGTTGGTAGGTAAGAGGGCTTACTGGCATATCCATTGGTCTTGGGGTGACCGTTGGCAGGCGGCTCGGCGGGGTGAGTCGCGGGGGCGGGCGCGGTGGGTGCGGCGCTGCGCGTGCGCATGAACTTCTTCATGGGGGCGGCGCGCGCTCACGCCGCATGGCCCCGCCGCCCGACGGAGGGGCCTCGCCCTCAGCAGTCCGAGCCGACTGCCGCCCTTCCTGCGAAGAACACGTTACGTCGGTGGTGTCAGCAGTGGACCAGGTTTGACCCGCCTCTCACGCAGAGGGTCGGTGATTCAAATCCACCTCGCTAAGCTAAGCTATTACTACTAAGCTTCTAAGGAAAAATTTGCCCCGTTGTCGGAGCAAATATGCTCTCAATGCTTTTATAAAAAGGGTTTGCACCACATTCAACAGTACATACTCGGAAAGATCAGATCTTTTTAATGATAAATGTAATACATTTAAAAATATTATTTCTCGTGATTTCTTTTCTTAAGGCATACACCATTTATACCACACACACACACACACACACACACACAGACACACATACATCCACACTCTCTCATATACACACAGGGTTTAAATGAATAATAATTAATAACTACATACCTATGTAGATACATAACAGTCATGCGCATGCTTATTTACTATCATTGTCGACAAGGACAAATTATGTTAAGAAAATTAGAAGATGTAAACATTTGTAGGTAGATTTTTACTTTTTTCAACGAGGTATTGGCGAAAACTTATTCCTGGCTAATTTGTACCATAGTTTTCTGTATCACTTACTGTTTAATACAAGATTGCTGTAAGTTTTCCTAAAATAATAAAATAAAATAAATAAAAATACATTCGGTAGGTAAATACATTACCTACCGAATGTTTTTGGCGTCCCATTCTATTTACTAAATAGAATGGGACGCCATCCGTGACGTGACGTAATACAAAGATGTGTGTGTGTGTGTGAAGTGAGTGTACCCAATCCGTAAACCCCAGACCTCTTGCGCTGAAGCACAGTATAGAAAATAGGTGTGTGATGAAGGCAGCCTACCTAGTCCTAGTTGCTTACCAGCTACTTGCAAAAATAGATCAAACGCGTAATTGTGATCATACGCGTCATTCACAAAAGTAATTGTTTGGTTGTTGTTTGGTGAATGGATGGACTATCGGATATACTTAATTATCACTTGGCGTAAAATTTCAAAGTAACTATTCGGATGTATGTAAAAGCATTGCAAAGTATCCTCAAATGCTCATATCAGACCAAAGGCATTTGTTTTAGTAGCTAGTATAAGATCGTCACATCTACAATTTCCATCAGGTGAGATAATGGTTGAAAAAATCTTTACATGATAGGAAGGTAATAAACATCAAATCGCATGAATCTCGCCGTCCATAAATCCTGGGAGTCTGCTACGATATACATGAATGACGCTAGATGAAAAGCCAACGACGAGTGTATGGAGGCCTAGGTAGTAAAATGTTGATAATAAATCAGCTGGCATGATCACGGGCCGTGGGAACTAGTCGCATAGTCATTGATTCGTCGAACAAGTGCGCATCACCATCTCGCCTTCGCGTGGCGTCACGAGTTCACGGCACAAGGTAGGGATGAGCCGAACGCGGCAGGTGCCTCCAGGAGAGTTCCATTTCACATTCCACGGCTTTTACTACTTACCTACATATCTTAACAAAAATAGGAGTGCCATTGCTCCACGTTGGCAGGCTACCTCAACAGGCAAGACTAAATAATAAAATGATAATTTTCCGGGGCTATATTCGATCGCTCACGCGTCAAGTTGAGCTTTAAATCTAGCTGCTTAAAGTTCACGCGAAGCGAGAGCGATCCTATAGGGAGCAGCGAGATCCCTTCGAATATAGGCCCTGGTAGTAGGTATCAGTGATACACCATCTCCCTATTCTATCACTGAAAAGACAGATAGTGTACTGTTACCTATTTAGGGATAGAGACGCTCACTATCCCTATGTAAATATGTTCCGTTTCGAATAGAGCCCCAGAGTGAATACCTATGATGTTACTGCAGCTAATATACTCGTATATATACACCTGCACATTTGTTTCATGATCATCTTACCTACTTACTTACCTACTAGTTGATGCAGCCAACACATCAATTATTGTTTTATGTTAATTTAACAGTAGGTACTTAGGTATTTTGACGAGTCTATGATTGATGTAGACAGGTAGATACATGATTAAATAAGAGTAAATATAGGTAAGTACTGTCGGCCACAAAGCATGTTTTAATGTTACAAAATGAAGAGGTACACAAACCTTATTACTATGGTAGTAAGGTAGGTCTGTAAAAATGCATATTTTTGTAAGTACCATGTCTTTGTGGTCTACTGAACCTTAGTTGAAATTATTATTATTTTAGAATTACTTACTTTTAAATGGTCCTACGTATGTTCCGGTATAAGGTAGGTACTCGCTGTTTCAAGTAGGGCTCACTTCACTCACTGTACGTACACTGCACTTGATATAACGAAGTGTAAAAAGCGCCTTCAACTTCAACAAAAACACCAGCAGCTAGATATCAGACATTAAATTAAATAGCATCCAGTGAATGTTATTCGATGCCAGGAAGGAAGCACTGTTAGTTTGCTCATCGAGGCAGGTCGCTAGAGGCGAGGTGGTCGTACTGGCGGCATGCTTCGCGCGGGGAGCGTGCCCGAGCGAGTGCGCGGGCGGCGCGGCGGGCGCGACGAGACTGCCGGCCCGTGCCGTGCCGTAACGAGCACTCGTGCTGACACCGGCGGGAAGTACTGTTCGCAGGCGCAGGCGCCGGGCCAGCCGCGAGACTCCGCGACAACCTCTTGCTCCGATCAGACGCAGAAACATCCCGGAACAAGATGTGATGGGAACAGCAGCGGCATTGCGTTTGGCCATCCATTTGCGATGCGGATTACGTGCGTGAAGTAGTTTTTCTATACGACACTGAACCTTACGCGCACAACTCGTATTGAAAAACCAAATACTTAAACTTAGGTACTGGGTACTGGACGTAATTCTGCATCGCAATTCGCAAACGGATGGCGCCAACCCAATGCCGCTTTTATGTTACTGTAATTTTGACAAAATATGTCCCTGCTGTTATCGGCTGTTCAACACTAAGTACGAAACGAACCTCGGCCGTGAGCCCAATTAAGTATTTCACACAAACGACATGCATATGCATAAGTTATTTAACTACTACTACAACAGCCTATTTACGGTCCACTGCTGGGCACAGGCCTCCTTTCATCACGAGAGGGTTGGGCTATAGTCCCCTCGCGGGCCCAGTGCGGATTGGGGACTTCATACACATCCTTGAATTACTTCGCAGATGCGTGCAGGTTTGCTCGCGATGTTTTCCTTCACCGAAAACCTCAGTGGTAAATTACCTCAGTACTTACCTGTTTGTAAAGAGAGTAGAGACGATCGATCCCACAGTCAAACCGTGTAAACTGTTTTGTGGGACACTTTCTAGTTTAAGTTTTTGTATTCATTAATAAAATAAATTAATAATAAAAACTTTGAGTATGTGGCTATATAAGTACTCAAAGAATAAAAATGAAAAAAATAAAAAAAATGAATTTCGCACATAAATAATTTCATAGGTGCGAGCCGGGTCAGCAGTCATCTAACTGCTGACACGTTTTTACTACTACGGTATGTAGGTAATAATTATAATTGGTTTTTTTAATGATCTACGAATAAACACAAACGGCCTGTTCAACGCTATGTTACCACCGAGGCGTAAGCTTTACCTTGTAGGTATTGTGTATACCTACCTACCTTATCATGTCTTAAATTACTGGCTCAAACAATATTTACATTTTCGGCGTGAATATATTTTGACAAGGAAAATCCTTTTAAACTTTTTTATCTACACTCATATCATAAACCCTCTATGATGCGTTCAAAAACCGCAAATTATGACCAGCATTAAGATGAACTGTTTAGTTAGAACAGATTTCTTATCTGTGAAAATGTTCTAATAGTGGTCTAATACAGACTATCGAGTTCGATTGTCTAATAGCATTCAAATTTCGAACATCTTCGAACAGCAATGATCGTCTATATTTTTCAGTCAGACAGAACGAAAGTTTGTTCCAAATTCAAATGTCTGTTCAGTCTATGCTTTTAAAAAATCGAATGTGAGACACTGACGTAATCAAATTGCCGTCATTGTGGACAGATTTTGAAGCATCTTAGAGGCTTTATAAAATGAGTTTTGATAAAGTTGTGTATGTAACTGTACACAATTAGGCCTTAAAATACTCGTGCGAAACCTTGAAGATCCCGAAGGACTCACATGTAATGTAAGCAGTGTCGCAACACCGTTGCTCGTGGTCGGTCACCAGGCGCGGCGTGCGTCGACCCTACTTATTAGTCGACCGACACGCCGTGATAATGACGGCTATTGCCATATTGCCAGACCCGCTCGGGCCCACTGGACGGGCGGCCGCTCCTGGCTTGCCAGCGACCCGCGACGAAACAAGAGCAAGGGACGATCCACACCTAGCGGATCGAATTGATGAGATGACAATACAAGACATTTTTACTAATGGCTAAGGAATTTAGACCGTCTGTAAAGCAGATTTATCATCCTACCTAATGTATAATTGAATGGAATTTGCGTCCTTTCGGCTCTTCGCGTCTAAGCTAACCAGCTTCAATCGAATGAGATCAAATGAGAATCGCGGACGCGTAGAGCCGATTCCATTCAAATATGAATATTAAGGCGCCTGTAGCCGTCGATGACCTTGAGCGTTTTGAGCCCGATCCTCTCAATAATAACCGCGCCAAATACGCTAACGTAAATTACAACGATAGCAATGGTTAATTTCGCCCGCTGTCTTAAGTCTACCGTGGCCCAACGGTCCAAATTCATCATGACGTAGATGAGAGCGCAAGAGGGGCGCGGGTTCAAATCACCGCTTATAATAACTTTTTGTATATTTTTTTTATGAATTGAATACTTTTTTAAATAATTTACATGCTGAACATGGTACTAGTGATATTTAGATATTTTTAATGTTTTTTCGTATCAAAGTCGTAGTTTAAGAATATGCAATGCAATTAGGCATTATGCGTATGTAGGGTAAAACCCCGATAAATGACTACATTCATAATAAAGTTCAAACAGCAGGAAAACTGGCCTGTCTGGAAAAAAAAATGTTCATGGTTTTATTAATTATAATCATGATTTTTTAATGTCAAATATTCTTGAATAAAGTCATTGTTAAAATCCGATCATTCTGTACAATCTAAATATATATTCTGTACATCTAAATATATAAAACTCAAAGGTGACTGACTGACTGACATAGTGATCTATCAACGCACAGCCCAAACCACTGGACGGATCTGGCTGAAATTTGGCATGCAGGTAGATGTTATGACGTAGGCATCCGCTAAGAAAGGATTTCCCGAAATTCCCACGGAAACGGGAAAAAACGGGGTTTTTCATTTTAATATTTCTGCGCATACGAAGTTGTGGGGAAAAGCTAGTCTAAATATATAAAACTCAAAGGTGACTGACTGACTGACATAGTGATCTATCAACGCACAGCCCAAACCACTGGACGGATCTGGCTGAAATTTGGCATGCAGGTAGATGTTATGACGTAGGGATCCGCTAAGAAAGGATTTCCCGAAATTCCCACGGGAACGGGAAAAAACGGGGTTTGTCATTTTAATATTTCTGCGCATACGAAGTTGCGGGGAAAAGCTAGTCTAAATATATAAAACTCAAAGGTGACTGACTGACTGACATAGTGATCTATCAACGCACAGCCCAAACCACTGGACGGATCTGGCTGAAATTTGGCATGCAGGTAGATATTATGACGTAGGCATCCGCTAAGAAAGGATTTCCCGAAATTCCCACGGAAACGGGAAAAAACGGGGTTTTTCATTTTAATATTTCTGCGCATACGAAGTTGTGGGGAAAAGCTAGTCTAAATATATAAAACTCAAAGGTGACTGACTGACTGACTGACATAGTGATTTAGCAACGCACAGCCCAAACCACTGGACGGATCGGGCTGAAATTTGGCATGCAGGTTCCTTAGGGAACGTATGGGAGCGCTAAGAGAGGATTTCCCGAATTTCCCACGGGAACGGGAAAAAACGGGATCTTTCATTTTAATATTTCTGCGCATACGAAGTTGCGGGGAATAGTACAATATTGCAGAGGCCGCCAAGTAGCGCATTGCCGGACGATTCTATTAGTACGAGTCCGGCAATCGCAATTGCGGCCGACGTATATATAATGCTTTTCTCAAACAGCGAGGAAATACGTAAGGTCAGTCGGGGCAAGTGCGCCAGGATGGGGTAAGTGCGCCTAACATAAATATATCGAAACCTATAAATATTACTCAACTAGTAGTTGGCTGTTTACAAGGCATAGGGCCGAATTAAATTTAGGCGCACTCACCCCACATCAGTATTTACTACTTCCATGATCGTGGATGATTTGGCCATGGAAGTTGTACTTATTACCTCCATGGATTTGTCAGTTTCGGGGTAAGTGCGCCTAACATAAATATATCGAAACCTATAAATATTACTCAACTAGTAGTTGGCTGTTTACAAGGCATAGGGGCGAAATAAATTTAGGCGCACTTACCCCACATCAGTATTTACTACTTCCATGATCGTGGATGATTTGGCCATGGAAGTTGTACTCATTACCTCCATTGATTTGTCAGTTGCTCTACAGAGGTGTCTCAAATAGCAAGCGAATTTAAAAAAAACACACACGACAATAATGTTTTTGCTGGCCAAGGCCGGCAATGGACAGCCTGGCGTCTTCTTTTTTTGAAAGTAACACGAACATTACCGAGCATGTTTGAGAAAAAGCTAGTTACTATAAAAACATCAATTCAGATTCCTTTTCTAAGTTGGTGGACGCGAATTGGTCCATAGGTGGACGCAATCTGGATTAAGTGGACGCAAACTGGGTAAATCGCCTAATTTACCTATTTGTGTCGTTTTTTTGAAAACTACCAGATGTTTCGACCAAAACTATAAGTTATATTGAAAAGGACTATATCATCAATACATTACATCCCTTTTATAATCAAAATTTCAATTAGAACATTTTTATTTTCACCTTCAAACTTGCCAACTCCAGTAAGTGGACGCAAACAGGCGAAGCGACCCTACTTTTCAGCGACTTTCTTGAGGTAATAAGCGGTTCGCCCTTGTCGCTTTCGTATCAACTTTATAGAGCAGTGTGATCTTCTCCCCTTTTTATTACCCATTTTAACACTAGGTAACAATAACAATATTATAACAAGAACACTATTACGGAGTAACAAAACAAACTTAACAAATAAGTATCTATAACAACAATAAAATGCAAATCCTCGAGACATATCACTCCACTCGACTTACTCTCTCGCTAGTTACTCACTCGCTATTCACTCATTTCCGAGTGCCGGCCGGCAGGCCGACCATGCTGTGCGTCCTCTGATCGAGTTCGGGATACCTACCTAGCTGGCAACAGCGCGCGCGACCGCGAGGTAAACAACACGAGTGCCGAAACTCGCAACGTCGCCTTGTTCTCAACCACAACTTTATGTTGAATTTATAGAAAAATAACACTACTTCAAATCCAATATAAAAGTCAAATTTATGAAACGAACTTTTATCCTTCTTTCTTTAGTAATCATGATAGTTTAGATATTTTTTAATCAATAAATAAAAATATTTAAAAATATAAAAAACGCCGCATAATTCAACAAAACGCCTACCATAACAAGCGCAGCAAATGTGTGTTGTGATACTTGTGATTATACACTAAGGAAGACATAGGTTTTTCGTCTAAAAGCTATTTATCATATAAGTTAGAAGGTCAAGCCCTAGATAAAATTCTGAAAAGTACTTGCAAAAAATTTGTCAACGTAGATTTTTTCCTAAGCGGAAATAAATGGTTACATATAGGAGGATTAAGGATTTCTTAAATGACATCCATAGTACAAATCATTACATATAAGACGATATAAAATACCAGAAACACTAATTGACTATATTTGTGTTCCATATTCGTAAACTTTGCAGATGACAACTTGTTACAATTATAGAAAAATGGTTACAAAAACACCTCGAATTTGCATTTTTGCCTCACTACTCACCTTAAATTCGACCGCGGTTAAATAAATTTTGTCTTTTTCCTTCGAATAAAAAAACCGGCCAAGTGCGTGTCGGGCCACGCGCAAAGTATAGGGTTCCGAAGTTGACGATGCCCACAGTACCTTTCTAAGACTTATTTAGCATCTTACCTTGCCTGCGGTATGACACGCCCGCCCGACGCCCCTGCCGCTTGAGAAAAATCATTGGTTTTTTTAATCATTTCATAAGTTGGTCGACTATGACTCGTAAGTTTGTACAGCCTACTTAGCTGTGATAGTTTTCCATTCAACTACGTTATATATGCCACAACCGTGAGTTTTTTTAGCCATCCAAATACCACCATTTAGCTGGTAGGGGGGGGGACACTCGACTCTAACAAAGAATAGCACTTTAAAGCTTAATATTTCACAATGGTTTGTACAAACCCACATTTTTTTTAAGACCTATTCAACGATATATCGCACCATGGGGTACGCAAGAAAAAAAAAATACATCCCCACTTTACGAGTAGGGGAGGTAACCTATAAAAAAAAACTAAATTTTATTGTACCACTTTGTCAGCGTAACTAATATGTATATTCGTGCCAAATTACAGCTTTCTAGAACTAAGCATCTCCGAGGAATAGTGCGGAGAGACGGACGGACGGACGGACATGGCGAAACTATAAGGGTTCCTTGTGGACTTCGGAACCCTAAAAAGAGACAACCGAACTCCGACCAACGCGATCGATCATCTGCGTTTTCCCCGAATGCGATCGAATTCGGCGGCATGCGGTCGAACGCCGCCGAATGCTGCAACGATGGCTGCCATGCGATGCTATTCGACCCGCTAGGTGCGGGAGACCTGTACCTCACGATTCCCCTTGTTTTAAAAATATTTTGCAAAAGGTAGTACATATCTACAACGAAAACAAACGCATAGAAATATTTTACATTTATTAATTCAATTTTTTTCTACAATAACATGACTCGCTACCCACACCGGCACGCCGGCTACATCACTAGCTTAAAGGCTCGATATAAAAATAATTACAACTAGAAAGATCTCGACGTAGTAAAAATAGAGATAGAAGTTAGATAACAGCCGGACTC
Organism: Aethes cnicana; assembly: GCA_963971205.1. Lineage (NCBI taxonomy): Eukaryota > Metazoa > Arthropoda > Insecta > Lepidoptera > Tortricidae > Aethes > Aethes cnicana. The sequence goes on from CAXARK010000680.1 coordinate 15,149, forward strand.
GCACGCGCCGCGCGCAACATCCAGTTACGGATGGCAAAATCTTACAGTAATCTATTAAACACTATGAATAGACTCCACAACATTATCTACGTCCAAAACCATCGACCAAGCCTATGATTTGAAACGACTAATCAATAGAAAATCTAGTAAAAGTTTTTGTATAATTCACTACAACGTGAGAGAAGTTTCGGCGAACGAACGAGGAAACAATTATTGTCGAACACACACACAAACGTAACGTAACGAACTCCTGGACTAACAGAACGCGGCGTAACAAGCAACTCCCTCGTTAATGTACCAAGTAAGGACGCACATGTCGTCGATGTAATCGGAACTCGGTTGCAGATTCATCAGGTGTATAATTACAATTCGTTAGCGATATAGGGAAGATTAGACTAGCAATAACACTTACAGAAGTTAATTCCTCTCTTCCAGTCTGCTAGTGTCTAGCAGAAGTCATCTGCGCCGTTAGCCCGCGCCGCAGCCTCCGCGACCCTCTCTCGAGGCCGCTCGAGGCAACCAGACGATCTCAGCGGATAAGCAACTAGTTTGAAAACATTGCCCGTGAACAGTTAGAGCACTACGGGACTACGTGATATGTGATATAACCGGGGATCGTTACCGTCTGTCCAAAAAAGACACACGTGACAAATCGCGTAGGTACCTAAGTATAATAACGCGTTACATCAAGGATTCAATCATTCTAAAGAAGCGGCAAATCATATTCGAAGGACTATAAAACTCCTTAGAGCGTGGTTTTCGGTAATTTAACGCGCGTCAAAGAGGATCGCGAATTTTAAAGATGAAAATGCAACAGGAATGTTACTAACGCCATTGGCGACAAATCTAATAATATTATTAATTAATCTACCTACTTTATGAATAGTTTTGTTCGAAATAGGTACTAGTTTGGGGCTAAATGTAAATCGTTTCTGGAATGTAGAAGTATGAAGACGATTTACTGCCGCATCATTTGGCTTCATCGGTGGAATCTGACCGATAACAATTTTTAGAGAGACTCCTAAACCTTTATATTTTTCCATAAATATTTATAAAGGTGTGTTTGTTTTGTTTGAAGAGCACTCGACTCCCGACACGAGTCTGGCAGACGGAGCCGCCCTGTTCTTTTTCCACTCACTTCATTTGCACAGGAAACCAATTAATGTAAGACGGTAATACACTTTTTGATATTACCTAAAAACTTGTAGTTAAGGATATCTCGGTATATATCATATGGGTCAG